>PVJO010013337.1:0-52205 GCA_004026905.1 Hystrix cristata
CCCCTGAAGGGTGGGCTCGTTGGCAACCCACTCGGGTCCCCTCCTGTCTCTCAGGAGCTCTCTTTCTCTCTCCCAATAAAATTCCTACTCTTAACCTCCTTTGTTCCTTAGAATTCATTCTTCGACTTCGGGGAACACGAACTCAGCGTAACTGACATCTAGCAGGTTGGGAGTTATATTTTTTCCCCTATATCACTAAGGTACAACCATCAATCGAGCAGGCTTCTGGAACTTGATTCTTGCAACTAGCAATCCGCAATTGGACTCTAGCAAAGTGCATGGATTGCACCATGCAAAGATAGGAAGAAGCAGCACTGACCTGTTTCCGGGACCTGCAATTACAAGGGCTCTAGCAGGCAAAGCCAAGAGGTGATAAGTGGGGGTGAGGGGTCAGAGACACACCTGCTGTGTGCTACTGCAGCAGAAGCCATGGAGGGAGCATGGAGACCTACTAGGACCTGAACGTTGATCACCTCACACGTCAAACATGGGGATGACCGCTCTACCTCCATGCTCAGAGAGGCAGGGACAGTGGGGGGCGAACATGGATCAGATGGTCCACAATCCCTCCTGTGTCGCTGCATAATCTATCAGTCACTGAGGAGGATGGAACTAACCTGATCACCACCACAGACTGGAGGCTTACCTGAATTTGTCTGAATTAGGTCCGATGGAAAAGATGGGACTGCAGTGCTCACACTGAGGAGAGACACAAGCAGCCAATTTCAAGCAGAATGAGGTCCGTGTGGAGTGGACTGGACTTCCTGTGCTTATTTTCCCCGAGGGTATCCCAGTTTTTTTTCTTTTCCTAAAACATGAGCTTAGATATTTTCATCTAGTCTTTACAAACACAGTGTCAATAAGTTATCTTTTCAAATATGTTATTGATGAAGCAGTACTTTTGGAAAACGAGCCAGTGGACAAGGGTGAGTGGTTGCTACTCCTGAGCCTGTTCCAGCCACGCTTATGACAGGAGCCAACACCACAAGAGACACAGGGCCAACCAGCAGGCAAGACTGTGACGCAAAAAGCTGACAGCACTGAGCTGCCATCAGGACCCATCAGAATCTGAGCAGTGAGCAGAGAAGACTGAAGAAGGGAAGCACCTGAATGCCTGGCAGTGAGGGCAAAAGCAAAGGTTACGAGCAGAGAGGAAGACACAAAGTGAGATGAGACGAGAGAAGTGGGGAAGCTGGGCAACTGGGCTGGCATCCGGAGCGTGTCAGAGATGAGCCTCAAACCTCTGTGACAAAGGGGGTGGGGAGCAGTAGCTATTCTCTGAAGATCCTTGTAGAGGAATTTTTAAAGTTTAGTGATAATCTGGAATTTATTAATAATCTTCAACTTGAAATTGCTGATTTTGGTAGTCAGCTTTTCACTGCTGTGCCACACGGCTGGACAATTACAACTCCAAGGGAAAAAGGTTTATTTTTGTTCATGGTTTCAGAGGTCTCAGTTCATGGTCAGCTGGCTCCACTACTCTCAGGCCTGTGGTGGGGCAGAAGGGTATGGAAGAGCAAAGCTACTTACACTACAGCAGACAGAGGGAGCAGAGAGAGGGGGAAAGCCAGAGAGTTGGAGGAGCCAGGGACAAGACAAGCCATCAATGGCCCAGCCCCCACAATCTACTTTCTCCAACTGGGCTCCACCTCCTAAGAGCCCAGTCAACCGTAAATTCATCAGTGAATTAACCCACAGATGGGTTCAGAATCTTCATGATGAAATCACTTCCCAAGAATGGCATTTGGGAGACACTTTCCAAACCACCAACCAGTTTTGGAAAATAATCAATTTGTAATACACAGTGTATTGTTTAAAAATGACATGACACATGTTCTACAATGACATGAGCTACTGGCCCAATGGACCAATATGAGGATGAAAAACAATGCACAAAACCTAAGAGTTTTCAAGTAGTTCACACCCCACTTCCTGTCAAGGAACGCCATCCACACTTCTTTCTGGCAAGGGCGTGCTCATCTGAGGAGAGATGTGCAAATTCTGACTCAGCTGTTTTCTACTAACCAAGACCTCCCACGCAACATCCAAACAGACCATTACCTATTACAAATGGTCTCATGAGAACCTGCAACACATCAAATCCAGCAGGAATCCGTCTCTCACCAGGACTCTCAGAAAACTTTCCTAACCTGACAGTCTTTCTGCAGCACTGCCTCCAGCAATGAATTCTCTGCACTATCTGGAGAGCCAGCCACCTTTACTGACAATCTGACTGTGATCTTTTGTTTTCCTAAACGTAACCCTGTGGCTCTCAGCATGCAGAACAGAGCCTCACAGACTTTACTTCAGGTGGGAAATGCATTTTATATCATGACCCAGTGACACAAAATCACAAACTGCAAGAAAATGCTGTGAAAAGGGATACCTTCCAGCACGCGATGCACCATGTTTCCAATTCTATCCTATTTCATTAAGTATGCATGAACCAATGGAAGAAAAGCAGACTGGAAACCCTTCACATAAAGGAAGATGTCTGGGCAACTCTGCATGATACAGGAGGCTGTTCACATCCCGGGTCATGCTTAATTCTCCACTCGGAGGTCCTTCTGCTCTTCTCAACCTGCCCTGTCCTTCCCCACACCTTACGCTAAAAATACAACAAGCTTCCTATAGTTTCCAGGGCCTCTTATTGAACCAAAATTTGCATACACAGCATTCCCCTCCCACACATCTTTATCATCCCCCAGACTGTCCAGCTGTTCCCCTTCTTTCCTTTTTCTCCTTCCTAGTATCTTTCACACCTCTCTCTCTTCTCGTTCTCTGTCTCTCTCTGTCTGTCTCTCTTTCTCTCTGTCTCTCTCTCTTTCGCCCTTCCAGATAACTCCAGACAGTATGAATCACTTCCTCCTCATGGCTACCCTGATGGTATGAACTTTCCCCAAGCACTGCATTTATCACTATGAGCTGTAATGATCTCACTTCTACTGGGATGTTAAAAAACATCTTTTAATGGTTTTAAAATTCGGACCCTTCTTGATACGTCTGTAGTTCCCCTTTCCTTTAAACTATTTGAGATAGATTTTCTGTCACTTACAAAGAAAAGTGTTATTAATTCAATAATAGATTTATGAAACCACTATGAATTTACATATTATGTTTCCTAATTAGGTTATGAATTCATTTACCTCAGAGTCCGTCTTATTCACATTTACACCTCAGTGCCTAGAATACAGCCTGGCAAAATGAGTTGAGTCAAAATTAAAGAAACTGTATAACTCATTGTCAGTCCTATTTTAAAATGTCAAGAAATTTTACACGAATAACATGGGTACACAAGTGTCCTCCCAAGTTTATAAAGTAGAAATATTCAAATTCGTAAGTTTGGGCAATATACACATGACATTAAAGTAGGCAAACAGTGTACGTTTCTGTCAGTCACCCCTGTATCTATAATTACAGTGAAAATATCTAGATAAAATTAATCACTCTGACAAGATTGAAGGTGCACACTTACTAAAAGTTAGGTAATGACCCATTTCAGAAATAATAACCATACTCATTTCCCCAGACAATGTGTGTGGGTGTCAACAGCTGGACTGATGGGGTCACAAGGCTGCTGGGACACGTCCTCTCATGACAGAGAAATAAAGTCCAGCATTTTGGGAGTACAAACAACCATCACAGGAACAGTAGGTGGAACAGAAATTGAAACAGACATAGTACCTTAAATTATGACTCTCCCTGTGTGTATGGAGATGTCCTAATGCATGCGCTAGTACAAGGGCTCAGCGTAGCTGGATATTCTTTTAGCTGAAACTTCAAAAAGCTCCCCACCTCGCACTTATTGCAGAGCAAGTGTCAATAAAAGTACTTCGCTGTCAAATAGACTTCTCTCCACAGGGCTCCTCCAGACAGAATCCATCTTATATGCAAATCTGTGCAAGACACTAAACAGTATCTATGTTTGTGAATGATAAACGATTTGTCTTCTCAAATATTCTGCCTAATAGTGTTTCAAACAAATATGTAGTTTTCCATTTTATATTACTTTACTCAGTCATAGATGTACATGATAAAACATAGTACAAAAAAAATCATGCTCTACAGCCAGTCCACAACAATTTAACCACCGTGAGTGACCAACTCTGACTGTCACAATCTATTAAACAGAAAGTCCCCAAATGCCAGCCACACACTGGCCCGCAACATGTTCTTACTGCACAGCACTTGAACGTGTCCACTCAAATTATGGCAATTTGCTCTTCATACTGATTGCAAATATGTATTTGACACTTCACAATTTCTTAAAATACTGAAGCTCAAACATTTTTCCCTCCAAGATTGGCCATTCACAGGAAGTCAAGGACAAAATCTGACAATGTACGTAAATAACTGCAGCCAGCCAACATGTGTAACTCATCACAGAAGAGAAATTGTAAATCAGAGTTTTAAATTTAATTGTAGAACACAGTTTCAACTACACTTACATAACTTTGGTTGCTATTACTGATGGGGAAATTTTTCAAATAAATTTTTCTTCTAACTTAAAAGAAAATTTCAAAAAAATAAACATAGGCCTAAACGTTTTTGATAGCTGCTGAATGTTTATCTGAGACAAAAATTTTGAAATCTTAAA
Source organism: Hystrix cristata (assembly GCA_004026905.1). Classification (NCBI taxonomy): domain Eukaryota; kingdom Metazoa; phylum Chordata; class Mammalia; order Rodentia; family Hystricidae; genus Hystrix; species Hystrix cristata. Next base: position 4,598 of record PVJO010013337.1, read on the forward strand.
TGATAAAATTCATCTCTCATAACATGACTTCAAGAAAAAAGTAAGCTTTGTTTAGAGTGTCAAATCTAAATTATATGTGTACACGAGGTTGTATTGTACTTGTGAAGACAACACAATAAAAAAAATGTATGTGTCTAGATAAATAGATATGTAAATGTGTTCATTATATAATTTAAGGATTTACCAATCATGGCATATGATCAAAAAATTAAATAAACCAATAATTGCATAGTAGAAAAAATAGTTATCAATCCCTAATTCTATTTTTGCCACATTTTTTAAAAATTTTAATTTTGCACAAAACATTACTCTTGCAAAGCCCAAATAATAATATTTCTTTATTATCAAATTGCCTTTTTCTCAAAATAACACAGTCAAATATTGTCACTTTCTTCAATTAGCTCTTAAAGCTACTTCATCTGCATATACATTTCATCTGCTTAGCAGTCGCAACCATCTCTGTTAGGGTTGGTTTGGGAGAGTGTGATGACTTTATGTCCACATGTTGATACTCCTCTCTTCAGAAAGTGAAGTTTAATCATCAGTTCCCCTCATGTGTGGTTTAGAACTACTGTGTTAAAAAAAAAAATGGATGTAATAGGATGTGATTGCTGAAACTACGTCATAAAAGGCATTGTGATTTCCATCTTGATCTCTCTTAGACCATCTTCTCCAGGAATTTCAACTGCCCTGTTGAGAGGAATCCACAATCAGCCCTCTGACAAGATCCATGTGAGGGTTTGATGCCTGAAGTTCACAGCCGCATGTCATGTGACTGAAAACTACGGTGCACATTATGCTTAAATTTAAAAATTATTACAGTAAAAGACACATTGCCATTAATGTAGGTCGATATTCTCCTTTACTTTGAACACATTTAACCCACAGTTCTTGCCATTTTATGAAGCAGTTCTGGACATCCGCTTTGGTTAGTGTCTTTGCTTGCGATGTTCCGAAGCAATTCAAAATATTTACCTCACTGCAAACATTCCTGGTCATTTTGATGTTGGGGAAGAGCCAGAAATTGCACAGTGCCAGATCCAGTGAATAACGTGGATGAGGACACACATAATGTGTTAATGAGGCTGAATTTCCGCTGGATAGAACTGGACAGCAGCAGTCACTGATCTTCTTGATCAGGCCTTTTAAAGACACTCGTGTAAGAGGACTTCCAGAACTGCTCCAGAAAGTGGCAAGAACTACGGGGTAAGTTTTGCCAAAGTGAAGGGAATATGTGAAGGTAGATTAATGGCAACCTGTCTTTTACCGTGATAAATTCTTTTTAATTTAAGTATTCATCATAGGTTTTGATCACCCCCTGTATGAATGGCCACAGGGGAAGCTGATCATGCAGACCCAGGCATGCAATCAGATGTTGCCTTTACTGAAACTCTGTAAGAAATACTGATCCAGAAACACCTAGCCAAGCTAGCCCTGAATTCCTGACCAACAGAAACCACAAGATAAATATCAGTTTATTAAAGCACTAAATTGTAGGGCAATATGTTTTATAATAATACATAAGTAATAGTGAATGTGGTGGCTATCTTCATGTATTAACTAATAGTGAGTATGGGGCCATTTTAATGCCCTTGTATGGTTCATTTTCTGATGCTGACATTACGGTGATTTCACGATGGTCTTTCACTGAGACCCGTCTAGAATGAACCACAAATAAGTCATGCCAGAGACTTTGCTGCCATACCCTAAACTTATTCCATATGGTTCCTGAGAGTTTATGATTTATCACAAACTTCTGGTTGTTTGCAGACCATCATCTCCAAGAAAAATTAAAATGCTAGCAGGAAATTATAGGAAAGGATGTATTAATGATTTAGTATGGAAATAATCATGACTTTACAATATATTTTGTCTAAAGATTTCTAAAGATGTTTAAATATTTTACTAAATAGTGTATGCACATTTTTAAAATTAAGAATTTCATATTATTACTGAAGTTTAGTTATTTTTGGATATCCTGTTAAATTAGATGAATTCTGTCTGTAATTTTCATAAAACATTCATAAAGCAGTAATAGTCTCTTATATGCAAGTGGTGATGAGAACAAAATGTTTTAATATCATGAGATGATCTAATCTCATTTATATATTGTACCTCATTATTTAAAAACAGATCCTTGTATATTCAGGTTTGAACTGCTCTCCTTTATGAATGCCCACTATAATCCCCAATTATCTGGCAGTATTTTTGCAAGAAACTCTTGGCAAGTCTTTCCGATTTTTTCTTATGTATGCACATCCAAACCAGTCTTTCAGCACGTGATCTTCTTCCCATTCTTCCCCTAGTACCTTTCTACTCTTGGTACGAGACAGCTACGTTTGTCCCCAACTCAGGATGGGGTGGCTTAATTCTATTTTAGCAAACAATGTTGCTCCATAGTTTTACATTTTTCTTTTCTCTCTAGGAAAATATTTAGTTAAGATCAATCTTGCTACTCTGACTTAGTTTCATTAATGAATTATCATTGAGTGCAAGCATTTGAAAGCCAGGGTATGAGCCTTTCTGGTCTCCGTCCCATTTTCTTTTTCTTGCTTTGGGAAGCCACCTGCATTGCATTGGGGGGAAGAGGCATAAAAGAAGTTGTGGAGTGAGGAAGTCTTATCCAGTTGCAGTAACAAGCTGCATCTGTGAAAAAATACACTTTGCCTAGATAAGCCATTGCAATGTTGCTACTGTTTGTTACTGCAGCACACCCAGCCCATCCTGACTAATCACCCAGAGTGTATAAGGGGGCATATTTACAAAAGTATCTCAGTAAAAACGATGTTGTGGTATGAATTTCTCTTAGAAAACAAGTTGTGCTCTGGCCCATTTTTCAAATACTTTCTTCTGCTCTAAGGCAATAGGAGCCGGGGGCAGCAAAGTATATCAAACATGTGAGTAAAAAAGAGTTCTTGTTTCCTGTTTCGTTGGGAGAATACTGTACCTTTCCAGATCTGTTTCCTTATCAGTACAGGGAAGTCACTTTGTTCAAGGTTTGTGTCAGCCTCGAAAATGATAAATCTTTTTATTATTATACTCTGAAAATGATAACACTCTGGGTGATGTTAGGACATTAGTTTAAAATTGATTTTTAAAATTGGCTTTTGTGAAATATCTTTTTATTTATCTTATCCATTAGGATGTAATCAATAGTTATTGATAAATGAACTACAGTAACACAACGTACATTAGAGCACAATGCAAGTTTTTATTTCTACCATGCATTCTTAAAAATCAGAATGCATTTCTTAACTTCTTGATATGATGAGATTCAGATCACATAGATACAGTACTCCCCTATTTAGAGTAAAATTTAAGCAAGCTGCCTCATCATATCAGGCAATTAAAGAAACTCACCACTTAGACGGATACCTGAAATCTCCACTTAGGGAAACAATCAAAGGTAATTGAAAAGTGATTTACCCATGCATCTTGTTGATGAGCTTATAGCTCAACCAATATTGATCATCTCTACCATTCTTTGTGAAACTTCTCAAGAATAAAGTAGGAGAAAAGCTTGCTTTAATGTGCTAACATTTTTGTATTTGTATTTATGAGTAAGATCCATAAATGGAAAGCAAAGTAATTTAAGGAATTTTATAAATCCCATACATTATAAGCATTAAAAATTATTACAACATGAGGCTAATCCAGAGGTACAGGAAAATTAAAGCAAAACTTACAAAGACTATGTCCTTGTGATCTGAGCGAAAAATATAATAGAAAATTGAAAATTGCATAAAACATTGTATTATATTTGTTATATAAAAATAATCAGTACATACACTAAATATTTTAAGAATAATATATATAAACCAAGTTAAAGGAAATGTAACTATAATAGCAGTACATTGATACAGTAATACCATCAAAATGATTGCTAATATATTTTAAAATTACATATCAATTGTTAACTACTAAAAATATAAGACAATACAGACAATGTTTAGAGAAATTTCTCAGCAGTCACATTATTAGGGATATTCTGTCCATTCTCAGGTATACATTTACATATTTACATATATACTAAATATTCACACATATATACATACACACACAATCCCACTTACACATATATATATACATATAACAAAATGAGATGATAGTGTATAGATATTTTTATATACATGTATAAATTTTTTTCCTATCACTGTTTCGGAGAACACTCTAGTATCCTAGTACTCTAGTTCAGAATGTACAGATCTGTCATAGTTCCTTAACTGTACACAGTGTTCCATCTTATATATTTTCAAGCTCTTCCTCTATAAATGCATGAATTTATGTACCGCCTCTCTTTTTCACACACTTTTCCTAGTTTGCTCCTACCTCAGTGTTGAAGTCGGGACCGCTCTTCAAAGCTGTCTGTGGGCATATGCACTTCCCAGCAGCTCCTGAGGCATGGGCATGCCGCAGCTGAGAGCACAGACACCCCAGACAGTGACAGCTGCCACCGTATTGTCCCAGACACCTTCCCAATGGGAACTCTGCCAACCCCAAAAATGCCCATTTACATGCCCTTTGGCAAACACAGCTACAAATAATCACTTAAATCTTTGATACTACAATAGTTGAAATGTGACGATAATTGTTTTCTTTTGCATACAATGACATTTTAAACTGAAGAATCCGTCAGACCAAACACTGATCTCCACTACCAGGAATGTACGTCATCTTTCACTGTGTAACTTGTCACATGAAGTTGTTTGTTTCTCTAACAGTACTTTGCCCATTTCACTACAATTACATATAAAAATTCTCTCTGGGGATTTAGCTCAAATGGCACAGACTTGCCCAGGAAGGGGAAGGCCCTGAGTTCAATCCCCAGCACCCCCTCCTCCCCAGTTTTTTTTTTTTTCTGGACCTCAAAGCAAATATATTAAGTAGCTACTAATAATTTTATTTGACAAATGGGGGAAAAGACAGAAAAGTATAGTATGTCTTGTCTCAGAAAGGTAACCACCAGTGGGGAATGATTTCAAACTGAAATTCTGAACTTCGGTCATGTATCATTTTGATTAGCCCCCAGGATTGTCAATGTTTAGATATAATATTACTTTTGGACTTCAAATTCTATTACAAAAAATACTCATTAGTTTTAAGGAAATTTGATTTAAAAAAATTTAGATAAATCCTTAAGTTTTCTTACTAAGAAATTAGTTTCGAGAACATGAGATGAGGTGCTGTATTTTTTAGGTTTCCACGATTTTAATATTTTTATAAATTATTTTTCTTTGGCAAATGATGATTATATATAATTATGAAATACACTTATATTTTGATGTATTTTTATACTGTGAAATAATTTCATCAAGCTAAATAACAGATTCATCATCTCATATACTTACTGTTTTGTGTGAAACTACTGAGTACACACTTCATTAATACATATCACAATCAGCATTCTATGCAATAGATCACTCAAGTGTATTGCGCCTATTGTGTCCTTTGATTAACTTCTCTCCCCACCCCATTCATCTTCTTCCTCATACCTCTGGGAACCAACACACAGTATCTTTTTGATGTGTTGTGAAGTATATAATTTTCTAAGAAATTAAGATTACTCATAACTCTAAAGGCAAATTTCAGCAAAATTATTAGAAAAGAAATTTCCCTGTAGGTTTACAACTGTTTTATGTGATCATACCACATTTTCAATCTTAGATATAGAAAACAGGTTTAAAATGATATATTCTCAGTATTAAAATAATAACATTTAAAATTATTTTGTATCACATTCCTTCATTTGGGAAATCTCCTTCCATCATTAGGTTTCTCCCTAATTACTTCTTTCTTTTTTTTTCCAGAATATTTACAATACCTCATATGACCAGCCATTACCACACTCTAATACATAAATTACTGCTCAATAAAATTTCAAATATTTTAATTTTTAGTGTTATCAATTTAGCTGGGAATGTGTTCAGATGTACAAAACAAATTTAAAATAAGCATTTAGAAAAAGAAACTATGGCTTTATTCTCAAGCCTCCTCCCAAAAACCTCAAAGCAAAATTTCTGAAAGTGAGGCATGAAGAACTTACATCTTTACATGGAAATATTTTAGCATTATTTGTCTTTCTGGAGAGAAATGTCCAAGAATTAACTGGATAATTACTCAGCTTTCCCTGTCTCTGTTGAGTTGATGAACTTTCCCTATTTCTAAAAGACAACTGGTAGACAAAATTTCAATTAAGAGTGGTAATATTTTTTTAAAGAGGGTAGAAAACAGGTTTTACATCCTCTCCAATGTGAAAACCATATTTGCCCCCAAGAATTTAAACCACAAGGAAAAACTCTTGAGATCAAACTTTGTTTTACAATATACATTTTCAAGAATATCAAGGAAGTGATACCCAAAAATAAATTAACATGGTTCTTTAATAATCCCAGTTACATAAGAACTATCAGGTATTTAGACTGAGTTACAAAAGTAAACATTCTACCATAAAAATTTTCTGTTATGTTTACTTTTTCTCTGATCAGGTTTCCTACCAATTAATTTCTCTATGTCTTTCTTTTTAACTTTTTTTTTTTCCTAGTGCTGGGGATCGAACTCAGGACCTTGTGCTTGCAAGGCAAGCACTGTAACCACTGAGCTAAATCCCCAGCCCCTATTTCTGTATGTCTTGAATGAAAAGACAACAAAAAATATAGACTACTCTCACGCTAGTTCTACCAGATTTACTAAAGATTTTACTGTCTTTACATGGACAGTTTACTATCTTTACATTCAAAGTTTTAAGTGGCAGTTCAACAAATATTTTCTACAAGCTAGTGTTGCCATGATTGTACAGTTACTACACGCAAGGCACTAGTCTAAGGTCCTCACTGATACTCACTAAATTAACACAGTGACCTGAGGCTCAGCTTCTATCATTATCCCACTTCCCACATCATGAAATTTAGCTGCAGAGCATTATCCTCTTCAAAAGCACAAGAGTAGAAGCAAGGTTTACACACACGGCTTATCTTTTTCAATCACTGTTCTGTGCTGCAATTCCACTGAATACCTCTTATTGATGCCAACATAGAAAATCACTCATTAATTAAAAAAATAGTTCACTGCCCACAGAACATGCCAGGTCCAGACACAGGCATTGAATAATGGATGCAAAAGGTAAACAGGAAATGGTTTCTTCCCACTTAGCAGCTGATTCTTCCTATTATTTCCTGTGCTACTGGAATCCTATTCGGGAAATCTCTGTGCCTATGATTTCAAGTATTTCTCTTATAGCAGTTTCAAAGCTTCAGGTTTTTGATATAGGTTTTGATCCATGTTTAATTGATTTCAATGCAGGGTGAGAGAGATCCAGTTCAAACTTCTACATGGCAATATCCAGTTTTTGAAACACCATAATGTTAGCGATGGAAGAAAGAGGAGATAATGGAGGTGTGAAAATAATCAAAGTATGCTATATGCATGTCCCAATATGCCAAAACAACATCTGTTACTCTGTATAACAAATATGCACTAGTCAACTTTTCAAAGAAAATAAGAGGGGTGTTTTGTTTTGCTTTGCTTTGAAGCTCTTTTAAATTAAGGCATTAGAAATGCTGAGAAATTAATCATAGATGAGATGAGTCAAAATGGCAAAAGAAAAATTACAAACATCTAGAAGGATGCTTCCTAAAATGTTTTTCAGGTATCTTAGATTCCTCATTCCCATGAAAGACACACAAGCTGCAGAGTACAAAGTGTGTGAGGAGGGGAGACCAGGCTGTGGTGTGAGACAGAAAGAACATTCATTAGCACAGCCATGAGCAGAACCACAACTCAAGAAACGACTTAGATCTCACAAGATTAGTGAACACAACTATAGCCAAGGTAACACAGAATGTGCATATCACTTTCGCAGCTTATGATTTCCTACTTTAAATGACTCCTCTTAACAAGTTGGTCTCAATCTCTTGGTAAGAGTTATTACCAAAAAGAGTCTCTATAAATATTTGCCGAACAAAGAAAAGAAGGAAGGGCTGAAGGAACAAGTAATAAGTTCATTGTTCACATTTCAACCTAGTTTGTCAGTTATGTGAAGGTTTTGTTGGTTTTTTTCACTGTATGAGTATTTGTTTTGCTTGGAATCATTTACTTGCTGGATCAATTATTCATTTATTAACTTAATTAAGAAACAAGTGGCTACTGGTGCTTGGTGATGTCAATAATTCCACCAAGGAGAACGATGTGGGTTTTGAAGGCTCTTTTGTTTCGCCTGGCTCCTGCCGATGGGCCTGCTGACTGTCTGTGCCTGCCATCCGCAGGAGGGAAGGCAGGCAGAGAGGCTGAGTTTATGGAATGGTAATTACTCTGCGAACGATGCTAAATTTAAATTGTACAAGAGACTGAATTTCAATTTAGAATAACCAATCTACACATCATCTTATTGGAAAATCATTATCTAATTTCTGTGTACCACACATATAATTTGCACAATTGAGAAAAGATGTCTCTCAATTAGCTATTTTTAAAAGTGGAGCAGATCTCTGAACTTTGAACACAGGATTAAAATTCCGTTGATACATTGAGGAAACTGAACAACATGGGAAGATGAACACTCATCAGAAGTTAATTTGTAAATTTTATTTTCAAGATGATACAATAAAAGTCACAATGAAGTCACCATTTAATCATTATATAGGTACTGACAGAAAGGTTAAGTGTTGATTTTTTTATATTTAAATTTAAATCAGGGCTGGGGATTTAGGTCAGTGATTAGAGTGCTTGCCTTGCAAGCACAAGGCCCTGAGTTCAATCCCCGGCACCACCAAAAAATAAATAAATAAATAAATAAATAAATTTAAATCATACTGCACAAGCACATCACTAAATTCAAGTTGTTAGAATTCCTACACACTGCCTCAGGGCGACGCCTGCAGCACAGGTACCGAACAGATCTCAGGAAAGCAAACTCGGCTCTGGCTACCTGAGCCCGCGTCAGGTTGCCACGTAACACAGACAGGACCTAAAACCAATTATCTCTGACATGCACTATTTTCCACACAGAGAGACACAACATATGAAACTTATATTGGTCACCAGGAAAACTTCTAATTTAAAATTTAAACAGACTGCATTAGTCAAGGTAATGGGTGAATCTGGAAAACAGGATTCCATCATGATTAGAAAATGTGCATACTGACAAATGAAGAGACTGAATCACATATAAATTAAGTGACACTAGTGAAATCCATTAATGGAAAAACTATGTCATCCACCTGCCTCTGTGACTTCTAAGACATTTAGTTCCTATCAAACGCCAAGATGAAATGCACCTTTAAACATGAAAAATGTATTTGTTGGTATAACTCAGTGAAATTTCAATTTTCCTGTGTCAATTTGAGAGTCCCCTAAAATAATGAGAGCCGTTCTACGTTTCTTCTTGGCACAGAACAAAACGTACAGAAGCACATGAGTAGCCCTTGAGTAGCCCAAGGGAGAGCAGAAACATTTTATAAGTGAGAAGGTAATGAGGCATAAAGGAACTAAGTAATATGTTCAAGGTCATAGTCTGAGATTTTAATAGAGTAGAGAATAAAACCATAAGTTTTGGCTATTAGATACATACTGTAATGTCTGGAGCATGCGTTCAATCTTGCTCTTTTGCACAGTGATCCAAAATAAAGTACTTCCTACTGGACAAAACTTATATGTGTAATGAGAAACACTTGCTTATCCAAGAGGGTTAAATGATCCAAAAAAAGAATTATTCCAAAAAGTAAGTGAAAGGTGAAATAAAGGCACACAACAATCTCCCAATGAAAATTTAAGACAGAGGACAATGTTCAAGAGTATTTCTCCCTTGCTTGTTTTTATTCATGGACTTTCCAAGGACCTTGTGTGCATAGTCCAGTCCTTCTTTACTTACAAACTCAGTGGTCTTGGAGTTGCCTGGGAGCGACTCCACGCCTGATATACAGACACGGAGACAAATCAACACCAAATATTTCCTTCTGTTTTGTAGTTTTCTCCTGCTTTTGTGTGGCTTTGAGTCTGACATCACAAAGTTTGCAAAAAAAGGTAATTCATCAATTGACTCTTGACCAGACATCTGTTCTAAATCTATGGTACTGAACCCATTTCCACTTACTGCTAGTGAAATCTTAGGGGAAAAAGAAGGAAATAAGAAAAATGCATTCTTACTCAGAACTGTTATATTTTCTGCCTAGTTAACAAAGTCAATATAATCCTGTGAAAACAAGTAACTGACTAAAAATCCTTAGGTTATTTTATTATAGTTCGACAAGCTGTCCTTATTTAGCTTAATCCTAGTTATTGAGCTTATTAGCGTGCAACCTGCCTGTGGTTCAACTAACTAGGGGGGCTTGCAGAAGAAATGCTGACTTAGCTTTAATGATCTCCCAGACTTGGCCAATGACAGGAGCTTCCAAAGTAAGTGATGAAGAATCAGGAGGACATGGAGTAGTCAAATGCTCTAGAACACTTTCTTCAGCCACCAGAACTGACAAGGTGAGCCCGGGTGTGTGCAGTGGGAGTCTGGGTGTGCTGAGCAGTAGCCTTCCTGCTTTTGTTAAATGAACCTTAATTCTCCTTGATGAATTTATCCATCTTTTATTGCATGAACTATGTGGGGCAGTGCACAAAAGTCCTTACCTATGAAAAACAGATGGATGCCCGCCCCAACATACCCGTGTTCCAGTTCCCAGAATATGCTAATATGTTAAATGGCAAGGGAGAATCTGCGCAGATGGAAGTAAGGTTGCTAATTCTCTGACAGTGTGTTTATGCTGGATCACCTGGGTGATCACAAGGGTCCATACAGGTGAGCCAGAGTGAGGGGAGGACAGTGGAAGGAAAAACTGGAACGATGCACTAGCTGGCTCTGAAGGCGAAAGGTGGTCAGGAGCTGAGGAATGCAGGCAGCCAGAAAAGACAAGAAAGTGGATTCTCCCATGGAGCCCCTGAAGCGATGCAGACACCTTGGCTACGGGTAGCCCAGTCCACACCTGTGTCAGACTGCTGCCCCTGAAGAGTACAAACAGCAAATCTGTAATGTTTGAAGCCACCAAATTTATGACAATTTGCTAGAGCAGCTGTAAGAAGTAACACTCCCTCCTCTGCTGGCCAAGGGTGGTCTCATCCAAAGGGCAACTCTGAAGCGGCAACACAGAGAAAGGCAACACGGAGAGAAAACAACTGAATCTGAGTCTGTCAATGCAGTACCCTAAAGCCACAGTCTGCCAGTCCCTGCTGTTATATCCCTGGAGTTCTCCTGGGTCCTGCTGTTCCTAAAGCCTGGTTTTTGCAGACAGCTTCTCTTATGAGCATCTCATCTCATTCCAACAACTGCATTTTCTTTTCTGTCTGAGGGATTCTGTAGTTTCTTTCAGTTGTGACCAAACACCCTAACAGATGTAGTTAATTCAGTCAATGACCTAACCCCATTGCAGCAATGCCACTGGCCCATAGCGCCATTTAAATCATATTTTTTGCAGTAACAGTAGTTTTTACTGCAAAAGTGTTTATGATCTAGTGGCCAAAATTGCAGACCTAATTAACATGAAGTTAAGCTCATAACAAGGAAAGGTATCCAGATAAAAAACAAGGAACATTATCCAACTGGCACCAACTCAGATTGCAATTCGTCAAGATCTTATTGGCCGTGGGATGCTGTGAATACTGCAAGGTCAGTCCTTGGGAGGGGAGTGGCTAAATCTCTCATGAGGTGAGGCCCTTCCATCCTTTCACCCGTCAACTCATACAGCTTGCGCTCCTAAAGCTGCGGCTGGGGGCACTGAGCATGTGCAAGGCCAGGACAACGAAGGCAGAGAAGCAAAGTCACAGGATCTCGCAGTTCTCTGGCCCTAGGCAGGGCACACAAATAAAGAGAGTGCTGTAGTAAGACAAGTGAGCCCACGGCTCGGCTGGGATGACACTGGGCGTGCAGGAGCGGGTCAGTGGTGGAGATCACACAGCACAGCCCAATTACAAAGCACTTCAAGCCACCGTGTATACAGTGGGCTCGAGCACGGAAACAGAGAGGAGGAAAGACTGAAGGTGTCAGGAAGCAACACCCAGAAGCCATGTAACAGACACTGCTCCTCTAGATGACCCGAATTGGCTCAAGGTGGCACAATTCAAATGTTCCACTAATAATAACTTATCAAAATGTGTTTTGAATATATTTCAATTATAATAGTTTAAAAATATTAAAATAATAATTTTTCATTATATCAATAACACCGCAAATTTGGCATTATTTCCTTTTTTTTTTCTTGGCAGTGCTGGGGGCTGAGCCCAGAGACTTCACACTGAGCTACATCTGCACCGTTTTTTATTTTTTATTTTTTATTTTAAAACAGGGTGTGATAAGTTGCTAAATTGTGCAGGCTGGACTTGAACTTGTGTTCCTCCTACCTCAACCTTCCAGAGTTCTGGGATTACGAGTGTCAACACACTTGGCTGCATAATAATTACAGTTGGTATAAAAACAGAAAAAAAAAGTTTGGATTTTCTAGAAAACACAGCATGACTCCTGCACAGTAATATTCAACTTGGTGAACTCCCACAGCATATACACCAGGTACAGCATTTTTAACTATTTCACTCCTATACAGAAGCCTAAACTTATACACGAGTTTCATTCTGCCAATTAAATTACACCAATTAATATCTCCCTCTATTTGTGTAATCTGCAGCTCCTTGGCTGACGTGAGTACAGATCTCAGGAGGAGAAGTGGAAAGTTTCCACAGGATGCAGCGCAAGTTCCAGTGGCATCTGTGAGGGTGGCTCAGAGCCCTCCTGTGTTCAGAACAGGTGGCCTGGTCACTTCACTGGCTCCAGTTTGACCCGTGTATTGTTGGGAGCCCTACAGGAGTCACAGAGCGAAGCCTTTCTGTCCTGTCCTGCTGCTAGTATGGTCTGCACACAGACCATAAGTGTGTCCCCCAAGGTTTCATGTATTGAAATTTAATCTTTGTTGGGAGGAATACAGAGGATGAAAATTTAATCTGACTGTGACATTTACAGGTGGGGCTCCAAGGACGTGATAAGGACCAGATAGGTGACGGGGGGTGGGGCGGCAAGCTTGAATCCTGGTGGCTTTATGAGGAGATGGAGAGAGAACAGACAAGACAAACACATGCACATCCTCTCTCTGGCCTTGGTGCTTGTGCCGCTTTAGGATGCTGCCAGCAAGAGGGTCACCGCTGGGCACAGCCATGTCACCTGAGACCTCCAGAACTGGGAGCCAAAATAGCGCTCTTTTCTTTACAAAGTTACCCCATCTGTGCTCAGGTATCAGCAATAAAAATGCAGTATTACATGCACACGCATTGGAGTAGTGTACTCTGAATTCTATTTCTTCTTTCCTCTCTTTGATAACATAAAAATCTCAAACCTGCCCTGTATTTTACAGCTCTACTTGTCAATCAGAAGTCTCACAGCAATATGCACTTTATGTAGAAAAACCAGGAAACTAGCTCCTCTCTGTAGCATGCAGCTGTTGGGCCAGAGTGCATGTGTCCTACCAGACAACTCTGAGGGCGCACACAGCACCATCTGGATCCTCACTACTCAACGAGGCCAGTACACCAGCAACACGGTCTACTGCCCGGGAGCTGGCTGAAAATCATCAATCTCACTTCTCTCCACACCTACCAAAGGGAATCAGCCCTGCACCAAGCTCATGACACATCTCAAGAGTACAGAACAGGTAAACAGCTAGAGGTGTGCAGTGTACAGCATACAACACAACCTCTACGGCGACATATGGTGGCCTCAGGACCATCGCCCCTTCCATATTGCTTTGAGACAGCAAAAACACTGTCCACATCGTTACATTATTTCAAGGTGCCATGTGATACAGGTGGAGGCTTTGGTGTCTCTATGTCTCCACCTATTCATATGCAATCACTGAACTTCACCAACCTCACTTCAAGAAAAGCAGACCTCTTTCACATGTACTACTGTCTCTAAGAACAAAGACCACTGAGTGCATGTGTGTATGGTTCACATCTAAAATGTTCCCCCAAATTCCCAGGTATGTGGAAGGTGACTGGATCACACAGGTGCTGTGCTCATCCATGGGTGAGTACAGTAGCTGTACATGCTGGTAAAAGGTGGGATCTAGTTGGATGTAGGTCCCTGCAGGCATAGCCTGGAAGGATGTATTCCTGTCTCTGGCTCCTCCCATCCCTCCCTGCTTCCTGGCTGCCAAGGGTTGAACATATTTCTCCTCCACAATGCCCTTTCTGCTTTGGATCCCGCCAACCATGTACTAAAACTGTGAGCCATAATAAAGCTCTCCCCCTTTAAACTGGGGGTCGTGGGTGGTCTGGGACACTTCATTGTCACAGGTTTGTGCTGCTTACGGTTGAGGGCCCCACACAAGTCACAGAGGGAAGTCTTTCCGTCCCGGCCCACTACGAATTATTGTTTGGACATGGATTCAGTGTATCCCCCCACTGAAGAAAAAGTGACTAAGACAGTGTTACACCCCAGGGATGATTTACAATAAGTGCAAACAGGAATTAGATCCCCTCTGAAAAGCATGTCAGACAAATGCACACTTTCTCCCCTACTGTCTTTTAGTAAACCTGCAATGTGTTGCCAGCCTGTCGTTAAGTGTAATAGAAGCGGACTCCAGAGGGTGCCCCTCAAAGCCAACTGCCATAGGGCCTAGTTCTCATCAAGTCCGTGCTCGTTTTCAGCCGACACATTGGAAGGTGTGGCCACAGACAGGTGAAGTCAGCTTGTTACTGGGCAAATGTCTACAGAAGAGCACTGGGAAGTCTGTTGCTTAAGCCTTCCTTGCTGCGTCTCTGGGTACTTCACCCTACATCCCTTGGATAATATTTGTCAAATTCAGTAAAAAGAAAAATAGAGAGAAATATTACTTGTAATACCCCACAGTTATTTGTCAACTAAGAAATTTTCCAATAATGGCTCGGTGAATACTGAACTACAATATAAAACTTCTTGGTTAAAGTGACATATTCCTTCACTTCTAGTCATAACTCAAAACAGGGCTGACAGGTCTTGTCATACCTAATTTTTCCCAATTACGGTATTAAGTATAAAACAGCTCTTTCATGAAGCTTTGTAAAATTAAATGCAGCAGGTTTGCTGTGGGCTCCTCATTAGTTCCTTGCCTTTCCACTGACCACCACACTATATCGTATTAAGTTATAGGCAGCGGGGAGCATCCAAGAGCCCCGAGAACCTCCCTAAGAGGCCCGTGATCTCGGATGCCATGAACTTCCAAGATGCAGGGTACCGCGTTGCTGAGCTTGCCACAGGGGTTCTGTGTCAGGCTGGGCCACCTTTGTTTCTATCAATTTTGGTCATGTCTCTTAAAATCTCACATGACGGATTCTTTAATTAAATTTTCCAAATGAGGGGGAGACTTTCCCTGAGTCCTAGTTTCCAGTGTCTCCAGGATTCAGCTTCCTCCCAGCCCTCCAGACATTCAGAGAACTCGTTGGAGGAATGAGGCATAGAGTCCTTCTCTCCAGACTCCTGTCACTGCAGGAGAGAGCCCATTCCACTAACACAGCGAAGTCGACTTCTCTCACAGAGGAAAGACTGTTTGCTTATTCTTGGCCTTCCTTACACAGTACAGTGAATGCCTGTCTCCTTGTCATCAAATCAGTAGCTCCCAGACATCAGTGTCCATCACACAGTCCTGGAGACCTTGCTAAAAATGTACAGTTCTAGGCAGCGTGCTTAGGAAATAAGGCCTGTAAGTTCTGGAACCATGAGGGACCCAGTTCTGTGTCACTTCAGGTACCACCTGACCTGCTCCTTCCTTCCTTCCTTTCTTTCTTTCTTTCTTTCTTTTTTTTTTTTTTTTTGTTGCTGGGAATCAAACTCAGGGCCTTGTGCTTGCAAGACAAGCACTCTAATCACTGAGCTAAATCCCCAGCTCTGCCCTGATCCTTTCTTGAAAACCCACACACAGAAACTGTGGGAAGCCTGACTCTGCTGGCAACTCTATAGGGTGCCCCACTCTGGTCCTCAGGGGCCTCTCTGAAGCTGACACCACAGGGTACCTGACCATACCAACACGGATAGCAAACGACACAGATAACACACTTGTGCTTGTAATTAACTCCAAGACCAACACAGCAATAGAAGATAAAAATTCCACATTTATGATCTCAACAATTGCAACCTTAAAAGAATTTCATTTAACATGGTTTTTCAACAATTCTCACAATGCACTAATGTACTTAAAGCGTATATAATACGTCCTTATCAAAGTACTGCAAAAGACGGCATTCTTCTAAGGCTTAAACATGGCAATTTATTTTACTGATCATTTTACATAGTAACCATTTCCCTATAGCACTGATGCAGACACTTAATTCACTGGCATCTGAATTATAACAACGAAGGTTTAAAGATCAAATGAGATGTTAGCTGGAGATAGCATACTGCCGGCAGAATAAATGTGCAAACTTACACACACATAAAACCCATGCCCGAGGATAAGGCATTCAATTGAAATCATTGCGTTATAAATGATTAATAATTATATTTTCAAATCCCAGTAATAAGATGATTTGGCCATTCATAAATATGTATAATCTTTCTGTACCAACACTGTCGACACATAATTTGTTTTCCAACCCCACTGATTTTCTCCAGGCAGATGTATCATTTTCCAATTATGAAATTAAACATTCGATTTGAAAATACGTTGGCAGCCTAATTCCAGGTTTAATGACTTTCTGTGTATTTCAGGGACTATATTCTGCTAAAATTCAGGAGGAAATTGTAAAATTCAAAATGGCGAATAAATTTAAAAGAATGTAAATTGGTCTCTGGGAACTATTAGCATCATGGGTTAAACTGTTAGGAAAAGCATAATCTTTTCAGGCTGGAAAAGACTTTGGAGAAGAAATGCCGGTCACTGTCACAGGTAGGGCTGGAGAAACAGAGACCCTCAGAGTCTAGCAGACCTCATCAGCATCACAGATTTAGGGAGAGACAGAAGAAACCTGGAACCTCATCACAAGAAAACCTTTGTTATATTTTCCAATCCCACGACTAAGACGATTTGGCTGTTTGTTTAAAATACTGAAATGGTATTCATGGAATCAGACTGCAATTTATTATTGTAATCTTTTGTTTGTTTTGCTAGTACTGGGAATTGAACCGAGGGGCTTCACACTAAGCTGTATCTTCCACACTTGGTAAAAATTTGAGACAGGTTCTCACTAAGTTGCTAAACTGCCCAGACTGGGCTCAAACTTGTGGTTCTCTTGCCTCGGCCTCCCAAAGTGCTGAGAGTAGAGGCATGTGCCACCAGGCTCTGCTTATTATTCTAATCATAATGTGAATACTCATTTCTGAACTAATATCACATGAAGTAAACATAAGTACTATATATAAGAATCGTGAAATGCTATTGAAGATTCAGCTTCAGTTTTTCATGTGTTATACACACAGAAGTAGAAGGACTGTTCAATATAGTGAATACACTTCTAATTTGGTTGGATATTTCCAAACATTCAGGGAACTACAGTACTAAAATGTGCACTGTGGTCCATAGGAACATGAAGGAGCTCACATCCTCTGGTACCACCCTTTGCCTGGATCCTGAACAGACAGATCCTGAACTAGGACCACTGGATTTGGGAACCAGGGAGTTACCCACTCTTTCTCTGAAGAACACAGCTATAGGATGTCAAGTTTGAGAGTAGTACTTGCATTCACCACTGTGTTGGATAGAAAAACAAAGAGGGAGGGAGGGAGGAAGAGTGGGAAGACTAAGGGGGAGAGAGCAGAAAACACAGCCTGTGCCTAGAAAGGAACAAGAAGCTGATTAGTTTTGTAATTCAGGAGACTTAGCTCTAGTCCTTCTTTTTTTCTCCTCCATTTTATGACTGGAGAGAAGTAACTATATCCATATTAAAAAAAAAAAAACAATTTTGTCTCTTAAACATGTGAGCTGGATTCTATCAGGATCAAATATTCTCACCAGTATACTGAAAAAATCACAATAGGTACACGAAAAGAAAACCTTTGCTATATTTTCCAATCCCAGGAATAAGATGATTTGGCTGTTGGTAAACATGTATAATTTTTCTGTATAAGGAAAGAGGTCCAAATTTCTTACCATACTAGAAATATCTACATTTTTCACAGATCCACATTGCTAGCATTATTTTTAGAATTTGATTGGAACTTTAAAATTTTTTTTCAATCATCCAATTTCTGCAGTACAGTAGAAACCATAAATTCTAGTTAAAGAACATAATGGAATAGGATAGATTTAAAACACATAAAATGCTACCATTTAGAGAAAAACAGCATTAATGTGTTGGGAAAATCAGGTATTTTTTCACAGACACACATACCAATGTTATTCTATACTGTTGCTTCATAACATGTAATTCTTCAGTTCATATCTCCTCTTGAACTCTTTCCATACGGTATTTATGGAGTCATTTTAAGGATTCCATGTACTCTAATTATCTGATACCTTATAATGTATCCACTTCATTTATTGTTCTGAATGTTTATGATATCTCCATTTTCCACTGTTAAGAGACAGTGTCATTTACATGTCATTTACTTAAGACAAATCCTTTGGGGTTGGATTATCACATTTAGACCCACACCAATTTAGGGTTTTGAAACAGAAAAAAAAATTCATCTTGGATAGGCTGTTGCATTTATGAGTTCAGTAGGTACATCAAAAGGCTTTGCCAGGTACTAGAATTTTCTCATCAAATTTGCTATCTGAAGGACAGTTATACCTCCTAGTTTTAATTACAGGGAACGGGAACATTTTCTTCCCTCTTGGCCATTTGTATTTCTTATTTTACTATTTGTACATCCACGATCTTTCCCCATTTTTCAATTATAGAGACAGCGGTTTTCTTATAAGACTATTTCTTTTATAGGAGGAAGACGGACTTTCTAACTAACGCATGCATGTACCATGCTTCTTAATTTTTCATACATATTACATTTTATGATGATTTTGCTATTTAGATACCTGAAGTTTAATCTTGATTAAATCTTGGACTTTTCATTATTTCTGCCTTTGATTCTCCAAGAATATAGAAATAATTACTTAATCTTTTAATTGTTTCTACCATTTTTAGACAAAATTACATCTCTACAGAATTCACTGTGGCAGAGTATAAAGTCTGCCAGCTTTGTCTCAGGTTTTTGGATGTTAGAATTAACAGTAACAAGGATACAAAACTTAGGAATTTTTAAGACATGGTTCATGGCAGAGTTTACAGAGGACTTCGGGTATTTATTTTAAATTGTGTCTGAAATATCAGGTGCCCAAGCATTTGTCAAATTTTCTCAGAAGTTCCATGACATATTTAATCTTCTTCAAGAACAAAGTGAACCCCAGAAAGTGAAGAACTGCTACAGAAGAAACTCTAGCTGAAGCACTGAGGTCCTCCCTTCAAGGATGAACATCGCTTTTAATTTTAGCAGAGCGGACACAGTCCAAAGATCTGTTGGCCTTGGACGGCTTTGTGCCCATGTCATGCCATCCAAATCCCCACAGAGGAGCCTGGTCCTGCTGTGAAAGCAGGGCGCACTATCCCGGCCAACACTGCATTTGAATACAGCTATGGTGGCAAAATACGTCATCTGAATTCAATTCTACCTCCAATAAAAGTTCCCAGAATGATTCATCATAACTCAAATTCGCTATGGTTATGGAATTGGAAATGAACTGTGCGGTGGACTCCTTAATAGAAATGCACGCCCTCTTCAAACAGCAGAGTATGAAGTGGCCCAGAGAAGCTTTTCCAGTGTCAGGGTGCCTCACACTCCAGGAGCACACAGGAAGCCTTTAGGGGCTGAACTGCTCTGACTACTCTGAAATCAACCACAAAGGCCAGCGAAGGACACTGAACATTCTCACTTCCTCTCGATAATCTGCTAGCATTCACTTGCACATTTTAGAAAGTGGCAAGGGAAAAAAACCATATAAATTTCAACATGTTTGTAAATCTATATAAATGTAATGATTTCATCAAGTAGTAAAATTCAGGTTTTTATCTTTCCTAATTTGTGAAACCTTACAAATTGTTCAGATTACTAACAGTATTTCTGAAAATAGCTAAATATTATTAATGGCCACTAGGGCTAAATGAGTTTGAAATGGTTTAGACGCAGGATTACTTACACCAACTGTAGCCTCAGCCCCCAACATCCTCATAGGTAGGACAGAACACTGAAAACTTTCTTTTGATTTGCAATAAGTTTCCATATCAGAGCACTTCACAAAAAAAGCATGCAACAAACATACAAATTTATGCAAATCAATTTTAAAAGAAATCCTGAGCAGTGAGGTTGACCCACAGCAATTCTTTTAAAATTTGTACTCACTGTTCTGAGCAATTTGTGAGAGACAAGATATTGAACATATTGTCAAGGAAGAAGAGTACATTAATCTGTAGCATTTAAATTAGTTATCAAATAATGATGAGGAGAAGGAAATTCTAGTAGAAGTTTAAGAAAACTATTAAACTTTAATATCGTTGGCTTATTTATTATTGAAAAACACACAGTACTTCATTAGGCAATATTTCAAGTAAATGTTTATTTGTTGATAGAGACCAAAACAATGTTGGTTTGAGTCTGAAACAGTGGTTGGTATCGTAGCAATGCTGATTATTAGGTAGCCACATTCTCGTTTGCAAAAATGGGAATATAGACAGACATCTTCATCTCAATATAAGAAATGCATTTTTCAAGCTCTAAAAATGCAATGTTTATATTCATATTTTCCATTCATATGCTTATCTGTAGTTAATGAAGTCAATTTTGTTCATATTTGGTTGGGTGATGTTCTAAGACGTGGAAGATACAGGAGACTGTTTGATGAGGTTGAGGTCAAAGTGCCATTCCTGAATCTTACTCAGAGGCCAGCACCAAAACTAGGAAGCAGAAGAAGGGGCTTCTCCAATCTGTACTGGGGGTTGTGTCTGTACCAGAACTGGGGTTGTGGTGGGCAAAAACAGTGGGCGTCTGCATACAGCAAAATTATCCTACAACCAATATTTTTATTTTTAGTCCTCAAATGTGAGTTCTATAAGAATTCCCCTGTAAAAGTAGTAAAAAAAAAAAAATACTGTTTCAGGGACCCAGGCTCTGCCAGTGGCCCAAGGTTCCCCAGTTCTTTATTAGCTCTCCCAGGTGACTCTGACTTCCTAGTTACTTGAAAGCCACTGGTCAGGTCCATAAACAAACATCTTCGCACCCAGTAGTTCGTGCTGAGATGGTCCCAGAATAAGATTTTCATAGACAAAACAACTTTCTTTTTGCCTTTTAAAAAAATTAGTATATATTTCCAATACATAATAAATACATTCATCACGGGGAATTGGCACAGAGCCCCAAAATCTTAACACAGTTTACGGTGTGACACTTCTTGCAGTACTTGTCCCAGGCCACCTGTGATACATACTTTTTCATTTTGGAGTCAACATTCCCAAACCCTGCGTTTAAGGGTTGCAAAGTACTTCAGGCAATTCAGATCAGGGTCCCAGCCAGGTGAGTGTTGTTCACTTCAATACAGATAAGTCAAGCTGCCAGTGTGGACCCAGAATGCAATGTGAAGAGAAAGGCACTTACTCTGTAGATTTACTCCCCAAACCCAGAACATGAGAAAAGTGTCAGACAAACCCCAGTAGCAGAACAGTCTAGAAACACCTGACCAGTACTCCTGAAAACGGTCACAGTCATGGAAAGCAAGCAAAGCCTGAGAAATTGCCACAGCTGGGAGGAAATGAAACAGGCATGTTTACTAAGAGTAACGTGAAATCCTGGGTGGGATCTTAGAACAGAAAAGCGACATTAGGAAAAAATGAAGGAAATCTGACTAAACTATGGGCTAACTTTCTAATAATGTGTCAACACTGGTTCATTAATCATGACAAACCTACCATATGGATGTAGGGTGTTAATAATAAGGGGAAGAGTGTGTGGGGGCCTTCTGGGAACCCTCTGTACTATTTTCACCATTACTTTGCAAATATAAAACAGTTCCAAATGTAACAGTTAATCGTAATACGTCTAAAAATCAATTTTAAAATTTATAGAAAGTTGTACTGACTTTAAACATGTTTTAAAGCCATTTCTGGGTGTCAGCCTCAGGTCAAACGGCCACATCATCCTCATGTCGCACATGAGACAAAACGCGTGGCGCGTCCTCTGCGAGTTCCTATTTCACTTGAAGAACTGGGGGAAATTTTGAAATCATGACACTGCAATAGACTTAATACAGACCAATTCTGGATGATTATGATTTTGCTTAACCATTTTTTACTGCTTTCTCACACACCCTAACCCGATTTATTTATCTTCACTTTTAATTATTTCTCATCGCTTGCATGGAAACCAAAGTTGCATTTCACACGTCACACCTGTCTTCCGTTGGTTGAGTCCCGCTTAGCTGAGCGGCCACCGAGCGTAACAGGACCGGCAAAGGGAGGCGCGGAACCGGCCCCACTGACCTCATTCTCCAGGAGCAGGAGCAGGCTGCCGCGCAGAGAAGGCGCCCAGCACGAACTCGGATCGTTCGCCGGCAAGGGCAGGCTACAGCGCAGGCTATCGCCTGGGTTAGGACCAGGGCTGGTAGACCCGCAAGTCCCTCAGATGGAGGGCAGCTGTTTGCACTGCTTCTCCTGCCCCTGAAACATCCACGCTGGCGATATGAGGAGTCATCGCTTGTTGACATACAAATAGCAAATGGTTTTATTTTTTCCAATAACTGCAACCTGCTGTGATTTGTCAAATTTCCCTTTCCTGCTGGGTGGCTGGTTTCCTGAACGATAGCTCAGTCCAACTTGTGAAATTTTCAGTCTCGTTGGTTACTAAAGCACTGTCATTTCATTGGCAGGTCTTAACACTTGCCCATTTTAAGAGTGCAACAGTAATCTCAACTCAATCCTCCTCTCTCTGGCACAGTTCTCATCTAGGATGTGGAAAATGACAGAGAAGGACAAAAAGGATGGCATCAAGTGACTTTCCTTGTCAAGTGGTGTCTCCTGTCTGGGATGGTCTCTACTAATTCAGCTCCTGGACAGATGTGGTCATCCTTGCCTTATGCAAAGAGCTTGGACCACAGCGTCTGTCTTGAGCATTAGCGGACCTTTGGAAGCAGAGCTCAGTCCTCTAGGTGACTACTTCTGTGGCACTGACAACACATACAGCGAGCACACATGGTAGTGTCCCCTAGCATGTCCATGGCTCCAACCTCACTGCCCTCAGCTGCCCAATACTGAGTCCCCAGGAATAATGTGAGTCCATCTTTCTCACCTCTCAAAACGCAGGAGGTCGATGCCAGCTGGCCATCTATCCTACCACAGCTCCCCCATGTCAGCAGAGGCAAGCTGGGGAAAGAGATGTTGTCCTCTACACTGGGGCTGCATCCCCTGGGCCTGGTGGCAACCACCATGACCTTAGAAACAGATCACGCTGTAGCCTTCCTAGAGCCCCTAAGAGAGACTCAGGAATGGTTTCTGCTTGCAGGGAGCTCCACCAAGGCCACCTGGCATGCATCCTGGGGAATGGTGGGGCTCTGGTGGCCATTCTGTGAAATACATCTTTCATCAGTACTAAGACCCTACAGTTAGTAAAACTCTGAAGTAAGAGTGTGATTAAAACAGTGGACCACATTCCCATGTCCAGAAAATAGAAATGACACCTGGCACTCTATCCACAGTTCCACAGACATTTCTACCAGTGTCAGCCATGATCCAAGGAGTTCACCACAAATAGCTGGTGATTTTGGCACTGGGTATAAAATAATGTAGCAGGGCCCACAAATTTCTACAAGACTCTCTCTACCCAATAAAGGACTCTCCATTTGCTTCCAATTTAAAGGCTGTCACCTCCCTTAACCTTTGTTCCAAGCCTACTACTTTACTTCCTTTCAACCGGCTCTGCTTTAACTAAATGGACCTAAGGCTTATTTTCAAACTAGGTGTGGAACAGGAGACCTGTCATTAACACACATCTGTTTCTAACAGTCTTTAGGAGTTTGACAAAAAAACTACCTTGCTTAACCTTCCCCAGTAACAGAGAGCATTTATGCTTTACATGGGAAGGAACTAAGGAGTATTAGATGGAATAAAGCCCAGGTGAACTGACAAAAAGCCTATGCCTTTCCAACTTCATGCTGGCTTTCTTCATTGTAGTATCTTAGTATGTAAATTTCCTAATATGGTCTATGATGGGTAAGCTGAGTCCAGTTGATTGGCTTGTGAGATACCCAGGGAATAAGTGAAGCATATTTCTGGGTGTGACTTGGTGGCTGTGCAAGCGTGACCTTGGGTGCTCTATTTGGTCCCGTGCATCTTTCTCACTGGCACTGTTCCTTTGCTCTGCTTCCTGGCTGTATGAACTGAGCATCTTTGTTACTGTGTGACCTTCTGCCATGAGGTTGCTGCCTTAGAGCCTGCCAACCATGGACTGATTCCCCTAAAACTATGAGCCAAATCAAAGCTTCCTCCTCCAAGTTGTGAGTTTCAGATATTGTGTCCCAGGGACAGCAAAGCAACTAATATATGATCACTGCCCAAATACTGAGTTTAAAAAACCAGTGTTTAGCCAAGCCACAAGGAAGCACTAATGATTCTAAATAGCCTGCCCTCCAGGGAGCTGATAGTCAAATATCAAGGGTTTCTTTCACCCATGAAGCTTGCTTTGGTGTTTTATTTTACTTCAATTGTCTCACTGCAATGAGTTCTATAATATGAAGAATATTCCATAAAATCAGAGGGTCCCCTTTGAACATGCCTAGGTTAAGGTTTTGAAATAAACAGCAGCATACAAGAGCAAATCTCTGCTTTTCACTGAAATATATGTAACATAATTTACACAATAAATAATTCACACATATTTACAACTGATTTGTCAACTGTGAACACAGGGAAAACAAACACTTGCCTGTGATCTTTTTTCCTTTAAAATCCTCTACATTCGCAATGACTCCCTATGACTCCACTTCATCATTCCATATATCTGTTTCCTACCAGCTCTAATTTTTATATGCTATGTGTAATGATTTTAACTTTAAGCTATGGCTCCATACTTTTTAAACTTGCCTGCACTGGAAGATCATATGGGCTCCTAAAATATACAGATGACAGAGTAATTGGTCCAGGCTGCAGTGTGGAGTCAGGGAGACAGATTCAATTTGTAGCAATGTTGGAAGAACCACTGAACTTGCTCTTTGACTTACTACATTTAGAATTTCCTTTTCAAGAAATGAGACTGAAGGCAAGAAAGGCCTGAGAGGATGACTCTGATGGATGCTTAACCTGACTCCATCCCTGAGCAGCCTGGGCCCACACTGATGCCTAAGGGCCCACCTACACATACGTGGCTATTTCTTGTAAATTTCATCCGTTAGCATCTACCGCTGAATACTTCAATCATAGTTATGTACCAATACCACCACTTTATGTTCAAGCATAATTCGAACTTTTTTGCTTTTAAACCATCTGGTTTCACCATGAAAGTCTCGGTATCTACATGCTGATCTTTCTTTTTATGAGTATAAACAATTCCTGAACATCTATGGTATTAATATTTCAGGGAAGTACGTACATTATCCACTCATGTTCAGTAGCCCAGTTCAGAACAGAGTATGACATTGAGGAAAGATTAAGGTAAGTGGACATAAAAAAAGTTACTTCCATGCTAGTCTTGTGCATGCTGGAAAATGAGGTTTAGAGCTTTGGCCCAGAGAGAATCCTAATGCTGCACGGCTTGGCCAATAGACTGAGGTTGCCTTTGGACACCTTGATGAAGTATAAACTGAATAACCCAAAGAGAAGAGAAAGAGATAGACTCTCATACTCCCAAGTTTTCTCCCAGGACTCTCAGTCACCCAAAAGACAGAAGAGCAAGGAACCTAGAGAAGTCAGGCAGATTTACAAGCCAGTGTGCCTCCAGGCGGAATGAGAACACAGGCAAAGGAAGTTCCCCCCCACATACACGTGCTCAGTCTGCTGCAGTCCTGGTCATGACCACACCAGCAACTCACAAACACGCACTATCCTTTCATCTCGGCAGCTCCTCCCTTTTGCCATCTGCAATGATATCATCTACTCTATTAGATACACACAAACAGAAATTACGCAGCTGTACTGCTCAGGGAATTTCTAGTCTTCTTCCTAGAGCCTTCAGGAAAGGAGGTGAGGTCCTGACCACTAGCTATAGGTCCCCTTGTCCTAGAAATCATGGCAATGCCTCTCCACGGTATCCAGGGAAGGGAGAAGAATCAGGAAGTAGATGTTTGAACCACCTACACGGCAGGGTGCCCTGTCCCCGTCACATGCTGCTCATGGACCACACACTGTACTCCCAAAGTGCAGAACAGAACAGAACAAAAACAATACTCCACAAAACACGCTATGGACTAAGTCGGACTTAGTGAGTCAAAAAGATCAACAGAACAAAGGCAGAAAGGACACTGTAAAAGAAGTATTGATGCCTCATCAAAAATGACACATGCTATCGAAAAACAGTAATGATAGTAAATAGACCATCAAGCATTAGTTCATGGAAGTCAAACAGACAATGAACAATACAAGAGAACTGGAAATACAGAACACTTAAAATTGTTCTGGAAAATACCTTGATTTTAAGTAAGTAATAGGTAAAAATAATACAGGATCTATCATATACTGGAACTCAAACATGCCAGTGATAACTGCCCTTTACGTTTTCCTTGGTGAGAGGGATCAGAGAAGCATAACTCTAAAATGACACCCTAATGATCTACGTCCTATCGTTATCCCTTCATCTTCAGGCAGGAGAGAGACCTATGAACATAATAGATGGCATCCCTAGATATTAGATTAAATGACAAAGGCAAAGGAATTTTTTTCCAAGTGGAGTTAAGGGTCCCAAGCAACGGATTTTCAGTTAATGTAAAGAAGACTATGCCGGTGTGCCTACCCTAATCAAACGAACTCTTTAACAGTGACTAGTGGTAAGTTACTTGCAGCAGCAGACTATCTGTCTCCACTGCTATCTCTGAAGAAATTAGACCCGTGAGCTCAACTGCCAAATGGAAATGAATTCTGCCAACACATGGAGAGATCGTGGAAGTGGATCCTTTCCTAGTTGAGCCTGCGGGAGAGATAGCAACCCAGGTGATGCCAGGGCTCTGGCCTGATGATACCCTCAGTAGAAGGCAAAGCTCTGACCAGATTTCAAACCCTCAGAAACTATAAGATAGTAAATACGTGTTGTATTTGTAGAACTTTCCTGTGCCGTGAAAATTTGTACCACAGGTTTTCCTCTGTTGTCCAGGAGGATTGATTCCATGTCTGCCTATCTTGCTCCTACTATGTGCACACAAAGTCACAGTTAAAAATTCTCCTGGATTACAGTTGCTCCCACTGCAAAACTTTATACAGTTATGCATCATTGACAACAGTGATACATTCTGAGAAAGCACTGCTAGTCAATTTCATCAGCATGCAAACACCATGGAAGGTACTGGCAGAAAGTAAGAGGACAACACATGACCAGACAATGCAATCTCCTGGATCCAACACTGTGCAGGGAGTCTGTCATAGACCTAGAGGTTGCTACACAGCGCCTGATTATACATAGTTTTTTTTCTAAAAATAAAACAGTACATACTGGAAATTATAATTACTTGAAACAGTGAATGCATGCAAACATCATGCGCACCTAGAAGATGAATATAACAGTGTATTAGCCAAAACTAGGAGTAGTTACTAGATATTTTACAAGCCATCTCTTTCGAAGTAAAATACACAGAGATTTTAAAAGGATATATATTCAGAATGGCTAATGTCAAAAACACAAAAAATAACAAATACTATTGAAGCAGTGGGGGAAAGGAACCCTTCTACATTATTGGTGGGAACATAAACTAGTAAAATCGTTATGGAAATCAGTATAGAGATTAGTCAAAAAATTAAATTAAAAATTCCATTTGACCCAGCTATGACTCTCCTGGGTATAGTCCTGAAAGAGTTAAATACATCATACTATATTGATTGAGGCATATCCATGTTTATAGCAGTGCAATTAATAATATCAAGCCCTGGAAATAGCCTACATGTCCATCAACAGATGAATGGATAGAGAAAATTACATACATATATATGTGTATATATATGGATATATTTGTCTGAAATATATATATTTGCCATAAAGAAGAATGAAGAATGAAGTCATGTCGTTTGCATGTTAAGTGAAATAAGGACACAGAAATTTAGACATTACATAATTTCTCTTATATGAGTAACCTAAATCATTAATAAATAACAGAGTAAAATAAAGGAGGGATGGTAGAAACCAAAAAGACAGATTTTTTTGTAAATGTGGAAAGGGAGGGGGGAGAAGAAAGGCGGAGGGCAAGAGGATCAAACATAATTCAGATACGCCATAGACAGTGTAACTATTGTACACTGCAAACATAAACTAATAATAAAAAAGACCTACCGCTTTTTTCTTTAAGTAAGAATTGTGTTAATGAAGAAGCACATGCATCACTATACAAGAAAGAAACATAAATAATAATGGCTGGAGTAAAGCAATGCTACTATGGCTATAAAAAAGGATTTTAAGTAGTTTTAGTAACTTAAACATCAAATATAAAAAAGTTATTTCAAAATATTAAGTTCCAATTTAAAGTGAACAAAATATGAATTTGTTGTATAATGCATGTTCTAGCAAAATAAATCTACACTATTTAACACTGTGCAAGACAGAGATGGGAATATGCTACTAACATATTGTTAGCAGCGGAGAAAAAGGAAGGTGTAAAGTAAAATGTATGCAGTATCCCAGAGTGATGGGTTAAATAGTAAAAACATCTCAACTAGTATCAAAATTGATATTGCAGGAGGAATCGACTTGGTTGAGATCTGGGCAAGCTACCATCATTTTGTGGACCCCTCAAAGGGGGAGAGTTTCCTTCCCCACTTTCCTCCTCTTCTCCTCCAGAAGGTGTAACTCACCACCAAGGCCCAGACTGGGTGGGAGCCCCTGAGCCCTCCTGGCTCCTCCACATGCCAGTCCTGAAGGGAAGCCACCCACAGTGCAGCCAAGTCAGCCTCCAGATGAACAGGGAGCTGACCAGGGCAGTGGGGGATGCAGGTGCCGCTGCTCTCACTCTTACTCTTACTGGGACATCTCCTAGATGCCGTGCGCAGAACTGAGCAACTGGACAAGCACCTTCTTTGGCCAGCGCATCCACTCTGCACACGTTCGCATGAAGAAGGCAAGCGCAGGCCCACACCGTGGATGCCAGACCAACCGGCAGGCCCCATGGACACGGATCAGAGCACCAGACACCCCCGCCCCTGCCCCTGAAGAACAGGGCTGCCTTTTCCTTCTCAGTAATCAGGATTCACTTCTCTGGCTGTCATAATTCCAGTTTGGAAAAGCAAAGTGGAAGATGAGTCTCTCAGGAGGGACTGCTTCAATTTGCATAGTTCCTGGAGACTTCTTTCTGTTACTCTATTAATTTATTAACACTTTTTAAAGCAAAGCAGCCTCTCAAGATGCTCTCTGTCAGATAAATCATTGAGGTGGTTATAAATAAAGCATCACACCTTAAGTCCCTCGGTACCTAACCCAGAAACTAAATGCAGCTGATTTTCCAGTGAGATGTTATGAAAATTAATTGATGTTGATAATTCAATTCTTTCTCAAACTCAGAGAATGCTGGATCAAGACAGACAGATAAAATGCTTTCCAGTTCTAGATAGAACAAAAACAACACAGGTAATGTGAAACTATGCTGGGCTTATTAAGGCAAATTAAGTTTATTTCGAATTACAGAAACTGAACCACAGAGGAAAACAAACTCTTCCTAGAATTTTCTTTCCTTCAAATTTTGGCATTTTTTTTTCGTCAATAAACTTAGCTTTAACTACCCAGAATTCTCACATCTATGCTAAGAACCCAAACACTGGAGTCTCAGAGAGAGATTTTATCATTGTATTAGAGTTACAATATTTTTTCTACTATTCAAATTGAGTTAGAGGTGAGGAGGAATAAGATCACGAAAATGTCCAAAAGTAGTCTAAGGTGTCCACGCTTAGCTTCCTCAAAGGGACTAAGTACTTCCATCCTCACGTCATATCACATGAACAATGTACACGCTCCTCTAGCTGAAGGGGCATGTACTTGTGATGCAGGATAGATGGAAGGATCTCCTCATCCTAATGTAGGACTTCTGGACCATGTGACAGCAGACAAGCTATTAAAACCCTGAAATGTGGAGAGGGAGAGCAAGCTTTTATTAATGTCTCTAAATCGTCTCAACTTACAGAATGATATATTTTCAATAGTATTCTGAATAAGTGGAGCTAAGATTGTTTAAAAAAAGGGATGATGAAACAAATTTCTAGTTAAATAGAGTTAAGATTATAACAGTCTGTGTGTAACCAAGACATAGTAAATTCTCTGGTGATATTATCAGGTCAGCAAAAGATCTGAATGCTAACATAAATCATAGGTACTGTAAATGCAACTGGAATAATATATACAATTCATGATTTATTATTTCAGTTCCTCTTCTAAGGAATCACTGACGTGCAAATGCATTCAGCCACCACCATGGCCACATCATGAGGTAGATTCTACAGTCATAACTATTCAAATAATCTGTCTGCAATTGATACACTTGTTATGTAGATCATTTTAAAGTTTTGATTTTTTAGTAGGCTGGATTTTGAGCATTTTAAGATTTTTAATCAACAACAAGTGTTTTCGGAGATCAATTTGAAATATCTGGCTGCTTATATTGCAAATCACTGGACTGTACACAGACTCTTGTCCCTTAATAAAGGACTCTGGAGGTGTGTGCACATGCCTGTGCATACTGTGTGTATGTGCAGGAACAAAATTCACCCTAGGTTTAAGATGCATTAGGAAGGATTATTTCTTTGAAGACTATTTTCTATAGCCATTGGAGTAGCAAATAAGGAAGATGCAATGTTTGCATTTTGTTGGGGGAACATTTCTATTTCCTGTTGAGAATGTGTTCCATCTTTAATGTACTTTTATATGAAAGGGAAATAAGTGAATATATATTAACAGAGCCCTATAAATTAACTAGATCAATTTCCCAACAAATACATACTGGCGATTACATTGCTTCCTTCCAGTGTTCAATTTTGGCAGAAGATTTGCTTAAAATCTAGTGATACTTCTCTTATTCAAATGGCAGCTGGAAGAGATTTTATATTTCAAAGAAGAAATCATGATTTGTACATATCATGATATTCAGGATTCCAGACTTTCACAGTCTGGCTATTACACTTATTCCCAGTCACTAACTTTTAATCAATCTAATAACTTCATGCTCCATACAGTGCTAAGGACATTTGGTTCTATGCATGGATCTTTCAGAGGGCTGCCACTAACTCCAGCCAAGATCAAGTAACCATAACTTTACCAGTATATTATACTTTAAAAATACTTAGGCCTTCAATCAGTTTGGAGTGTATCTTTCTGGTATGAAGACAGAAATCCAATTTTACTTTGCTTTTGATACAGGAACCTAGTGATTAACCATTAACACTATAGCATTTACTGAAAAAGTTATATTTTTCTTTCCTCCCACATATGAAATCTCACATAAGAATGCATCTAGTTCTAGTCTTATATCAGCGTTTTAAGGACTTAATGAGGTAATTCATTCCAACAAAAGCTAATTTCTGTGCATACTAACTTCATCTTATTAATATTATTGTTAGCATGCAAATTGTCTTGGATTATTTTATGCATTTACATTGGCGTGTAATTTTTGAATCACTTTTTTTTACCTCTAAGAAACTGTGCTGGGGTTTTCTGAGGGACAGAGCATTATTTTTGTTTATTAGGATTAATTCTTACCTTTATATAACACAACTTCTACACTGAGCTTTTCTATTCATGAACCTGGTATTGTCTCTTTTCATTCTAGATTTTTACAGGTGTCTATGAAACATATTTTGGCATCTGTTGAGGCAACCATAATTTTTTTCTTCTGATGAATGCTAAAGTACTAGATTTTACCCATTAATGTTGCATCACCCTTTCATATCTGAAATAAAACTCACTTTGCTATGATTACTTTTAACACTTAAAGGACATAATTTTATTTGGTGTTACTGTTCCAAACAAGCAGGGCTGATCTATAATTTCATGTACTGTTTTTCATGTCTGATCAGGATACTGGAATCTTGCACTGTTTATATGAAAATTATACTTCTCTAAAAATGATTTTCCCTGGTGACTCAACTTGAATTTCATCACGTCCCTGGTTTATCTGTCTTTCCACTAGCTTCCACCTCAGATTGTTTCATCCACTTAGTACCCACCATGTGCTCACCAGCGACAATCAGGAAAATAGTCAACATGTGGTCTTGGAGTCCACAGCTGAGTGGAAATGTCACAAATGTGTGGACTGAGCATGAGCTCTTGCTTCAGTTCTGACGTGACCTCTGATTGTGTGAATTTAGTCCTATGTTCTCCTTGTCTGTAAAATGGATAGGATTCCCATTCTGCAGGATGCTGTTTGGCTGAATAAATTAATTCTCATGGAGTATGTGACTTACAAAGTTTTCCATAACTACTGATAATGATGACTTTTCTGGCTGAACATAAACACTTATTACTTTTACCATGCCAACCTTGGTCTCTATGTGTTGAACAATGCATAAGGTTTACACAGGAAATACACAAATGTGGTTAGCTGTTAGGTCTGTATAGTCAGAGAGAATCACCAAAGCTTTCACCAAAAAAGCTCCAAACCTTTTAAATGACTTAAGTCTGCATCTAAGCTTTCTTTTTTTCACTTAAGGTCTTCCAGAGAAACTTACAAGATGAGTGGCCTTTGTCCTATCTTTCAGGTAACCTGGAAGTGAAATTTGCTTCTTACAATACTAAAATCCTGACCCAGAGCCACGCCTGTCCACCATTTTTTGAACACAGGACGCTCTAGGCAGGACACTGAACTAGGCAGGCTCAAGTATGTGCCCAGCTCTACGGGGTGATGAGCCTGGCCTGCATGAATACGTATGAGATTCTCCTACACAAGCCCTTTGCTTTGTTTGCTTGGGGAGACACTGCTTTGGAAATTGTCCTCCAAACTCTCCTCACTTACTACAGGTAATAAACCTCTCTTCACTCTGATTTCCTGGTTGTGTTTATTGGCTTTGTGTGAACCAAGAGATGAACCTTCGGTCCCTTACAATATTTCTCTGAACATAAAATAAAAGACCTCTTACTGGTTGTCTGGTGAAAATATACAGAAATCCAATGTGACTCTTGGGACAGTCTGACAACTGAGGAACTGGAAACCATTTGGTAAGGTAGGATCCAAGTGGGCAAGGGCTATGGGTTAAAATGTGTCCCCAGGAAAGATTATCACTTACCTCCCTAGTACCTGTGAATGTGACTCTGTCTGAAAACAGGATTACTGAAGACGTAATTAGATAAGAGGAGTTACAGTGGAGCAGGATAGGCCTGATGCAATACAACTGAAGCCCTCATGAGGACGGCGGTGCACAGGAGGAGGCCAAAAGAAGAATGAGGCAAGCGCTGAAGCGAACGGCCTACAAACTGGGGAATAGATGGTGCTTCCAGAAGCTGGGAGAGACACCAGTACTTCCTCACAAGCTTCAGAAGGAGCGTCGCTAGGGCAACACTTTGATTTTAGACTCGCAGATTCCAAAAGGATAAGACAGTAAATTTCATATATTTTAAACCACCCAGTTGGTGGTACTTTGTTCCAGTAGCCATGGGAAGGGTAAGTCAAGGATCAGAGCCAGGAAATAAATGGCTTAGAGGTTCAGGTTGTGGATGAAGCAAACCAAGAAGAATCATTGGTACAGCACTAGCAAGAATACCTTGACATTGCGTCAAATGCTGTCTGAGGTAGGAGGAAACCAGGAACGCGTTTTGAACCATGCAGCACCCAGAGCAAATGGGAAGGGAAAGACGGAGAGGGACAGAGAATAAAGACATTTATGCAATAATGGCTAATTGTCGCGCAAAGATACTAACATTCATATCAGAGACTTATCAGTTCACGGGTAATGGCTGCAATTTTAAATGCTAAATAGATTTGATATTGTATTTGGCCCACACCGTAATAGAAACACCATTTCATGGGGCACGGTAACACTAGCACAGTCTCTGACATAATTCTGCAATGAACAAGGTTCATAAAAACACACTGTGTGCACTGATACTCATTCTTACTTTATAATTAATATTTTCCCATCAATTCATTACCATAAGCACCAATCTCCATGTTTGGAATTTCATCCTTCTCATCACTCCTTGGTTTCTGGCTGGTGAGGGATGCAAGGTCATTCATTACCACACTGACCAGACACACAGGCAAGCAAATCATGATAGTTTCACTCCTGTGGAACGGGATTCAAGATGCAAATACCAAGGCAGGGGGTGACTGCATTTACCATTCTACAAATAGAATTAATTGACTTGCTCTCAAGTCATATGATGGAGCTATTCTAAATCTGGGAATGAAACCAGAATTTTTCCCCATCAGTTCTCTTTTTTCTTCTGTAGACCATATAGTCTCAAAGTTTTTATTCTCTGATGATAGTCAGTTTAAATGAGGGAACTCCTGCCAAACTCAATTCTCTAATTACATAGTTAGGAAGGACTGGTAATAATTACTGCAATGTTCTACCCTCGAAAACTGTCAGGCAATGCTGAGTGACTGATTTAGACACCAAGATCCAATTTTCTGTAAAATACACATAGACATATATGTACACATATATGTTTAAAACCATCTACATGTGTATGTACCAAAAGACCCATCATAGATGATTGCTAGCACAAATTTACAACTGTTGAAATTAGTTTTGAGACTTATACTGTACTTTCCATTTCCAAATAATTCAAAAATATTGGTTAAATCAATGAACACATGAGTATTCTACTAGCACATGGTCGACACATAGAAGAAGTCCTGAGACACCATTTCCTGTATCTTTTTGTGCAGGCATGAAAGGTTTCAGACATTTAAATATGATTAGAGCAGAGGGTCTAAGAGGAAGCTTATCAAAGCCAATGAATTGAGTGTTCAAGATATTATTCATGCTTGACATGGTTTTTTATAAAATTCTTACTTCTTGTCGCCTAGAATTTTGCTTATTCTTTCATTTAATTATCAAATTCCATGGTTACTTCCACCAATAAAACAGCAATGTCCTCTTGAAAGAAAAATATTCTAGCAGGGCACAATGCTTCTATTCTGCTTCCACTTCCTCATTCCCTAAAGAAAGCTTCCCTGCCAGGTCCCATTCATAGCCAACAAACTCTTGCCAGAAAGTCTTGGACTGATAAACTAACCAAGGATAAAATACATAAGCTACACTTAGTTAGGCAATAAAGTCTACATTTGCAGAACTCTTTGATACATATCATCATTTGCCAGGAATGCATTTTATATCAAATTATAAAGACTTCAGATAGCTAAAAACTATCTGATGTAATCAATTTCATAATATTTCTATGGAGTCTATATTGAGCTTTTCATATAAATTTCAAGAGATAGAGAATTAAATATTTTCTGATTTACTGGTTTACGGTGGCCCCCACCCTCAGTACAGACATAAGACTCTTCACAGGAGCTTTTCAAGGTCAGTCTTTTTGAGGCCACAGCTCGGACAGCTTCCAACGGACTTTTCCTTCCTCAGGAAATGGCAATTCCATTCTTCTCTTGCTCACTCTGAAAAATTCTGCACTCACTTCTTTCTTAGTTTCACACACAGTATTGGTAACAGGCTAAATTTTATTTCCTCACCTAAATTCCTATGTTGAGTTCTTAACTCCCAACACATCAGAATGTAGTAAACTAATTTGGAAAAGGGGTCGTTGCAGATGTAATTACTTGAGAAATGGTCATCCTGGGGTAGGTTGAGCTCCTAATCCAGTATAACTGGAGCCCTCACGAAAATGGGAGATGTAGACACAGACATGCACAGGCAGAATAGCACTTCGGAGTTCTGTTGCCACCAGCCCAGGAACTACCATAAACTTAGAGACACAGAGTCAGACAGACAGACAGACAGACACACACACACACACACACACACACACACACACACACAGAGACAGAGACAAAGAGAGAGAACAGATCCTTCTCTAGCACCTCCAGAGGTGCTGTACTCCTGTCACCTTAATTTGAACTTCTGCCCACCAGAATTGTAAGATGAATTTCTGTTCCAAGGTACCCATAGTCCTCTAATACAGCAGTCATAGCAAATTTAGAAGTATTGAATTCACCAGCCAATACTATTAGATTCAGAGACCCACAAAATTATTTGCAAGTATTTGCTTCTATCTCCAGAATTATTCCTAGACTTTACTTCTCATGAATAATTTTTTTGAGGAAATAATTTCAACTTGCCACCCATACTCGTGACATACAATTAATCTGAATTTACTGAGCTGCAAAGTAAATTGTCTGGGGGTTCTCTCCACCTCTGCAGACCCACAACAGGAGCTATCCACCCCCTAAGCCAGGGAGCCACTGGATCACATCTTGTGGAGGCTGCTGCCTGCACTACTCTGACTCATGAAATTAGTATTCCTCATTCACACTCGAGCCTCCCACATTCATTCTTTTCCCAAAGAATTTTACTTTTGAAAATGATATGAGCAAATATGCCCAGTGAAGCCCTCAACGCCCACTATATTTATACTTTTTCTATTACTTAAAAATTTAGTAATTGAACTAAACTTAGAAAAAAATTGTCGCGAACCTAAAATGCAATAGCTACTGAGACGAGCTGCTACATAATTAGGCGTCAAATGGTGTGCACAGATGTTCCACACCGCAAGAGATCAGAGCAGGCTGGAAGATCAATAAGCACCGGCCAGAGGACTGGAGTCTTGCTGTGTGAGTTTGTGTTTCTTCTTCGGTTTGGTTCAGTATCCTGAGATTCTCTGTTTGGGATATTATTTAAGTACTTAGAATCAATTTAACATTTGAAAGCATACTTTAACATCTTTGTCCGCAAGGAATGCTGATTTTTCTACAGCACTGAAAGATGAGAACTTGCAAATCAGTAGGGAGCAAGAATTATCAACACTAGTCATTTACAAAATTAGATTTTTCTGTACTCTTTTCCAGTGATTGGCAGGATATGAAACAAATGTTTAGGACCTAAGGAGATGCGTTTTCTTCCATTTCCTTGGTTCTGAGACTTTCTGGGTAAAGACTATTTACTTAGACAAACGTATGTATTTATATAACTTTTGTATGAATGATTAGTGGACCCCATAGAAAATTAATTTGCTATTATTTGCACTACTATATTAGTACTTGCTACACCCATATTATCTTTTACTTCTCCTTATTACAACCTAACATGATTTGGAAAAAAAAATGAATTAAAACATCTTGAGGGATCATAAACATTTATTTATTAATTTATTTACTCATTCAATTTTGAAACAAATTTGAGTGATCTCAGTGAACTAGAAAACATTCTAGATGCTGTGAAATCAGTAATGTGTGGGTATGCCTGACTGCCCACTATTGTGAGGAGTCAGATGCAATGAATGCCAAGTATATGTTTACAACAGTCTTTCCTTATCCAGGGGGATATATTCCCACACAACCTTAGTAGATGCTTCAAACTGTGGACCATGCCAAACCCTAGTATTCTGTTTTCCCCTACACTTACCCACCTGCACTACTTACTAATAGCAGTGAAAAGACAAATAAAACAGGAAAAGAATTTTTTTTTACAAAAAAGCTTTTCCAAGTGATAACTTTAACAGAGAAAAACAGCATTTATAAAAAAAATTTGATTAACTTACAATTTTTTTTTTCCCAAAAAAGATCTCTTAATGAAACAAATTGAGAAAGTCACCTCATTCACTAGAACTGAATAAATTCTCCTTGATCATTTTGGCACAAGCAGCCTGCGGGTGGGCTGGGCACAGCCCTGCACCTGGCGGGGGCTCACCAGACGCTGAGTGGCCCCGAAGCCCAGCCAGAACTTCTGAATGGGACTGAGGATAAAAGGAATTAATTTTCCCATTTTTGAGTTTATTCCCAGATTAAAGTTTCAGTGGTATCATTACTATGAATTTATGATCAACAATTAAAAACACATAAATATTTGATTTAATAATCAATTGTACAAATACTAGACCAACTAACCCATTCAGTATTCAATGTTACCCTCAAATGACTCCTCTGTAAACTTCTATCTGATTAACTGTGTATATGACTAATTTAATATAAAATCATTTACTACATTTCTGTATGTGGAAACTTTTACAGAAACCATATGAAAACAGTGAATTATTTTCAAATATGCTTGGCAATGAATATTCACTTGCATCTCAGAAATTTAAGATCATGCAAACTGGGGGTTTAAATTTTAAGTATTTTCCATCCATCTACAAAATTTCATAGTTTAAATTTACAACACTTTACAGCACAGTTGCTAGACTTATAAATTTACTTCCTCCCTTAGTAAAAAAATGCAATACTCTAATAATTGTTGTATATGTTTATATGTAACTTTTAAAAGACTTTGAAAGTAGTTTCAAAGTACCATAGAGAAAGAGTGAATGTAGGTAATAGTTTGTGTTTCTTCAAACCAAGATAGTAATATTTTAATGCTATTTTCTTTTCGCAGAAACTATTTTTATATTGCTAACTTTCTATTCTTGTGATAGTCACTAATTATGAATGCACATATGTGTGTAAAACATGACACCCACATTCATTAATGACATTTTCTACAAAAATACAGAATTTTCATGCTTGTAAATGTGTCTTTGAAATAAATACTCAGCATAAAAAATTTTATTAAAACACACTGTACACATTTTATGGAGTGAATAAAATATAGTATAAATCATGGTTACAAGATGGTTGTGTCTTTTGTGGTCTAAGTGGTCACTATTTTAATCTTTAGAATTGAGAGGATGTAGGAGACTGTTTCTCTGATGGATAAGATTGTTGTCTCAGAAATCTGAAATACCTGAACCTGAATTCTGGTTTTTCAATTTTTTTTTCTCTACTGAGAGTTCTTTGAATAAATTAACCGCGATTAACCTCAATTTACTCATTTGTACAGTCTGTAATATCCTAGGCATTTGTTTGTAAATTTGAATAACAATGTAAAACTATTCTATTGGGCCATTAATAGGTAACTTGAATTATGAAATACACTAATATATTCAATTAAAAGGAAAATTCTGTTTATAATTCAGTATCTTCATGAAAAAATGTATCTTAAAGATGTACATTATTTAGAATATCACCGACAAACACAGGCAACAGGATTTTAAATGCAGATTAAAATGGCAAATAAGTAGACTAGGAAATAATTATTTACTCACAAGAATCTAGTGTTTTAAGGTATAGGATATTATGGAGTACAATAGAAGAAGACAGAAAACATAAATATATATTTTTGCTCAATAAAATCTAGCAAAGGCAATCTTTAAGACAGATATACCTGGTGTAATTGGTCAACATATTTACAATCTAGCTTATATTTTAGAAATGTATTGGCACAGAAAAAAGAATCTTAACCTCAAAGTATTTTTAAAACACTAAAGGCAATTTTCTCATAAAACATTAATAGCAGCAATCAAAGATAAGTGTGTTAGCTCTCCTTCATGCATTTTATCTTTATCATTGTTCCCCAAGGAATTTAGCACCATACATACTGAAGGCTATTGCTCATTTCAGGTTGGTTACATTTGTAGTAAAGATGTGATCTTTTCCCTAAGAAACTATCCCTGGTGTCAACCTAATTAATATGTGTTAAAAGTTAAATACATAAGAACTCCATTTTGTATTATCTACCTAAACAGAATAAATCATTAATCATTACTATTCATGAGGCCAGTTCACTAGCAACAGCAGCAACTAGTTCTCAGATTAAGTGAAAGCATGCTGCAAAGACATTAGCTCCAAGGAACCAAGCAAGAATGGATAGTGATGGTGTGTGGCATAGAAACTGTGTCTACACGCCAGAAAAGATTTAGCGCCTTCATTCTGCCATTCCAGAAATATTTCTAAGACACAATATTCTACCTCTTCTTTTTTCTTATTTTTAAAATTTTTACTGGTATATATCTGCAGTACATAATTACATTCAGCACAGAGAAATGATCCATCTATATAACACATCTTAATTCTTTTTTCACCCCCTGTCCCTCTCCCTTCCCTCCATCTCTTGGTCCCCTTCCCTTCTGCAAAAGATCTATCTCCCAATTTCCTATTACTTGTCTTTCATTCTTCTTTATTTATACTTTGGGGTGCTCATAAAAGGCAAATCACGGGATATTTAAGCTTGTGCATCTAATCTATTCCACTTAACCTAATGGTCTCAAGATGAATCCATTTTCCTACAAATGGCTCTACCTTTTCTTTAAGGCACATAACAGGCACACAACATACGTGGGTACAAGGACAAATGGCACAGAGCACCCAAAATGCTACTGAGCAAGAACACATATACATACTTTCCAACTAAATTTTCTGGTTTTCTACACACATTAAACTCTACTATGATTACTTCATAATTTCATGGCTATTATTAGTAAGTCCTCTTTGACTCTACTCAGAGATACCTCTACTCAGTCAACACCTTGCTTTATAGTAGATTATGGAAAAGAAATTAAATGATTGCCTTTTCCACTTTCAAATCCTTTCTGATGATAAATTAAATTTCACTTTTTTTCATGAATGACTTCTTGCTGATTATTAATACTCTATTTTAAAATATTGGTAAATTATATTTTTGCTTGTTTAATGTTGTATTTCCTTACATTCATATGTAACAAACAGAATCATCATAAAAGTTGTCTATATAACTAATATTTATTATTCATCTATTTCCACAGCAACATCAAAACTTTCCACGCAAAAATTAAAAGTGATTGTGAATCTCCAGAGAATCATGTTTATCACATCAATGTATTTAAATAAAATATTAGAATATATATAAATACATAACTTAGATGTGTTATCACATATATTTATATATATTCTTATGTGATATATATAATGTATATATTTATTTATATTGTTCCACTCAATTATACAAGAGTATCATCCAAAACAGTTGATTTATACACATTGTGCATATTGTACATTTGTCTTTTTTTTTGCATTTGTCAATTTTACAGTAATGTTTCTATTTATATACTTAAGAATAATTTTCTATTGCTTTGTGCTTGTTTTCTTCTAGTAGTCATTATAGAATACTCTATAACAATCCCAAACTGAAAATTTAATTTCTTTTTCCACTTTGGAAATACTTGGCTATTCAATTTGTGACATATGTTCTGTCACTTTGAAAACTTGTATTATGTTTGGGCTTCAGTGCTTCTTCCTTTAGGCCCTAAATCATCTGTCACATATTTGTTCATTTTTTTTAATAAGTTTTTGCACATTCTCCAACTGCTCCATAACTATTTTCTACTTTACTGATTAATTTCCCTTCTGTGACTTTAATTTCTACAGCAATTCTATGCCGCTGGTGATTTTTTAAATCCTATATTGTTTTTATTTACCAAATGCTTAGTTCTTCTTTACTTCTTGGAATGAAGATGTGGGTTCTTTGCTGGTTCCAATGTCTATGCTTTGTGCCAGAATTTCATGGTTTAGACTTAATCTCTAATTTTTTACTGTTTCTTTCCTTCTTGGAAATGTGTGTATGTTTTCAAAATATTTAGTCATGTCCTAAGGGTATCAACTTCCCCTTCTCTTCATTAGATTATTTTCAATACACTTATTTTCTTTAAACCAAAGTACCCACATTTATGTGGGATTTAATGGAAAAAGATTAATTAGACATGTTATTACTACAACACTATGAAATATTCCCTATTCTCTATCCAGATGTCCACTTGGATGAAGAGGAGAACATTTAATGTTTCGTATGTGCTAACAGTATCTCAAAATACAATAAAACAGAGGGCTATCAGTGCAGACAGAGAGTAACAGACAGTATCTATGTCTCACTGGATTTGTACCAGATAAGGATCTATCTGCAGATGGAAATGAGACTTGAACAGTTTGTGTAGCTCACTCTAAGTCATACAACCCACAAATGGGAGTACTGGATTTGGAATCATATTGGCCACCTCATGCATCTTCTACTACACCTCCCTCCCTCCCAAATTATTTCCAGGAGGAATAGAAGAGGATGCTAGGGTTTGACATTTCAGAATCTTGAATGGGCTGCCCACTTGGCTAGTTATGACTTTGTCTAAGTCAAGTGAATTAATTTCTCTCAGCTTCTGTTGTACTTTCCCCAAAATGTGAGTGATAATATCAACTTCATGGGTCACCGGCAGCAGACATGGCATAAAATATGGCAAAATGCCTGCGCAGCACCCGTGTTGAGTAAATGCTCATCGAATAGAATTTAAGTCTTCACATATTTACTCACAGAGTGTCCTCTTGGGCTTTCTTCACGCAATACTCATCTACCAACAGAGAGGCGACTTTTGAGAACTGAAGGCGAAGTTGATGCGCTGTGGCCAGGCTTAAAAACACCAGGGTTCCTAACACTGGACACTTTGTGTGAGATTCAAAATGACATAAATCACCAGAAGATGCATCCTTCAAAATTAAACATAAATGGATCTATTTGGTACTGAGGTCATGAAGCCATATTATACATATTAAGGATATTGAGCAATGTAAGCCCTCTGATTTATCCATTCATGCATAAGACATTTGCTGTGGTCCCACTGTGCGCCAAACACTGCAAAGATGACAGATGACAATGGATTTAAAACATCTTTCCATCCATTGAGGAACCCTTGA
Organism: Hystrix cristata; assembly: GCA_004026905.1. Taxonomy (NCBI): domain Eukaryota; kingdom Metazoa; phylum Chordata; class Mammalia; order Rodentia; family Hystricidae; genus Hystrix; species Hystrix cristata. Next base: position 47,383 of record PVJO010013337.1, read on the forward strand.
CAACGTGCTGCCATTTGTCTCTTCTGCAACATGTGAAATAAAGATTGATGAAAATGGAATCAGTTGCAATAGACACAGTTACTTTGAGCAGAAAAATGGCATTTTCTCCTAATTTCTGCAGCTTCTGGAAAGCTGATTCCTCTCATTTAAAGTTGAGTATTATCTCAGAGATCCAAATGTGAAGTGCTGTAGTAGATACTTTATAAGTCCTAAAAAGGCATTTTAGAATTCCCTTCTACTTTCTTACTTTCAGAAAGCACTCCTGTTAACTAGTAGTAAGGAGCTAATTTTCTAATGAGAAGGTGCAGACAGAGCTTCCTGACTGTTTTTCATGAGGCTGTTCTTTGCATCTCTCCGTGATAAAAGAAAGCATTTAAGAAGCTAATTTCCTACAGGAGTAATGTAAGGTTTAGACACTTCCGGGGTTGCTCTTCCATAATGATCTTTTACAATGTTATCTTCCCAAACGAACACATTCTTTTGTGGCTGTTGTTCCTTGTGTTAAACAGCATGCTGGCAAAATGTCGTGGTAGCTGATAGGTACCAGTTAAGCATGGTGCTTTTCTGTAAATGTGCACAGTGGTTTTACTTCCCGAGCCAAAGCAGAAGAAATGTAATAACAAGCAAATTCGTACTCACCTAGGATGAGCACCGGTGTTAGCTACATTTACTAAGGGCAAAGCACTGAACTGATGATACAACTGCCTTGGGGTCCCTTGCAACACACATCTGTTTGGGATCTGTGTTTAACAACAAAAGCTGGGCTTTTCCTTAGTTGTCAGTGGCCTAATTTGAGTAGGTACAGGGACATGTAAAGTCAGCACTGGTTTTTCTTACTTACAATAATTCAACGATTAGAGTTTCCATTTGCACAAGCTACTGAGAGGGGGAGTTACAGCTGAGAGCATGTGAAATCAGAATGGCTGTCACCCTCCCAGTATGAAATTATGAAATCTTCATAGGCAGCCACTATTATTTCTCTTTTGTATTTGCTTATATACCCTTAGGTATACTGTATCATGAAGTAAAACTTTTGTTCTATGTGCAAGAATACAAATAAAGCTAGCATATTTTTATGAAAATAAAGTGTAATCTTATACCATCAAATAACTGGACCATAACCTGTAATTTGCAGTAGAATTTAGTGCTCCAAAACATCATACATATTGCAGTGAATTTTTACATATTTTGAGAGGTCTTGCTCTATAGTCCATCTCAGCTTCAAATTCAATCTTCCTGCCTCAGCCTCCCAAGTCACAGGATTTTATTTACATAAACAAGACCATTATTAACCATATAAGATTTGGAAAAGATCAAAAAATGTATAAAAAATGAAAATACTTCTGCTACTTTGAGAAATGAAATACTTTATCTAAACTTTCTGCAACCCACATGTCTATGTTAATAAACTTGGAATCATACTACACGAACACGCTGGTCTGGTTTGTTGCAACTTGTTACAGTACCTGTCCTTTACCTAGTCATATTTAATGAAACCATGATTCCAATTGCTACGTAGTAGTCCACTACATGGATCTATCCTAATTTAACAATTTCCCATTATTATCTATTTGACCATTTTTCTCATAAATGGCATTATATTGAACATTGTTCATATGACTAATCATTCAAAGCAAATAAAATCAATAGGAACTTATAAGCAAAGCTAACTGTTACTCTGAAAACAGAATAAATACCTAAAGGAACTTTAAGACAATCAAAGACATCCTAGTATCTAATTTATGTGTAATAAAGTAGAACACCTTCAGTCAAAATTTAGTTGACAATCTTTGGTCTCTCCTGCTCACTCCCTCCCACAGTTCACTTCCTGAGTCTGCCGTTCTCTGGCATGTGTCTCCCCAACCCTCTGGGTTTGGGTTACCTCATTTCCAACACAGGGACTATACAGCACTTATCTCAGTGGGCACTAGGGAAATAAGTCGATATACATAAGACACCTCTGAGGAAGCCTATCGTAATGAACATAAATGTTAGCTATCGGTGTGATTATGATTATTATCATAAAGACATTATCCGAAAAGAGGATCAACAATTACTACCATAATTCCATTTTTATTAAGTAAACTGTGGGAGGAAGGACAGAGCAGTTATAATTACACTTGATTGGAGAGATCACAGATGATTTTCTTTGCCTTTATGCTTTGCTGATATTTTCAAGATGCTAATGGATATGAATTAACTTGTAATGAAAATAAACATTTAGGGGCTGGGGATTTAGCTCAGTGATTAGAGCGCTTGCCTTGCAAGCACAAGGGCCTGAGTTCGAGCCCCGGCACCACAAAAAAAAAAAAAAAAAAAAAAAAAAAAGAAAATAAACATTTAAAATCCTCAATTTGCTATACCAGATCAATGCTTATATCAAATTTCATATTATTAAAATACCAAATGCATAATTTAAATGCTATACAGTAAGAATGATTTTATACTGAAAACTGATTCTTCTCTTCTTCCTCTCCTTCCATATTTATTTCCTTTGTTAGCACCACTGATTTAAATATTTTCTGTTTTTATGTTTTCTAATGGTAACTTCAACAATGATAAATAATATACTCATATCAAAAATATTTGTTTTAACAAACTAGACATTGCCTTTGACTTCTTACTCTGATAACTGAAAAATCCAGCTTGTCTCAATCACCACTTCTGCCATGGTCTTTACAACATTCAGGTCTCTGTATTGGTTAGATCATTAAATTTAACCAATATTCATACATTTTCATTTCTTTTGCTACTGATGTTACTTAGTACTACTTCAGCTAATGTGATACACAGTCCCACTGCCATGAAGTTCACAGAAATTAGGGTATATAACATGAAGTTCAGAGTTGAAATCGACATGTCAGGATTAACTGGTCATACTAGAAAAGTATAACATAAGAATTGTTAACTGAGTGATCAGTACAGATTTGGGTTTACAAAGCCAACCCTAAAACACTACAATTCCCCCTAAGAAATTCACATTTGCGGGCATGAATATCCATGTGCAGAGTCACAGCAGTTACCACTACACACTTCTAAAGACCTATCTTACCCAAAGGAAACATGTGGCTGGGTTTTTCTTACCTACGTATACTACAACAGTCATCACTGTGCCCATTAACTTGTTTTTGTAACAAGTTATATGCTCTTGGCAAGAGTGGTTCTCTCCCTTTTCATCTTGGCACTAAAATAAAAATAGGAAATATTCCACCAGTAATAGTGGCTCCCTACAAGAGGAATTCTCAACAGGCAAAGGGTCCCACAACACATCAGAATCTGGATGGGAAATCATGAGCACTGAAGTTTTAAAATACATCCCAATCCTCTATCCAAAGGGCTTCTGCTACAGCTTCTAAATAGAAGCACATGGCCACTTCTTCCCTTTCCCCAGCTGCACTCCATCACATCAACCATCACAGATTTAAAACGTAAGATGCTGACTTGGGAGTTCTCGGCCCATAGCTAAACACCTACCACCCGGCAGGCGACGTCTGAGAAGACCCTGCCCTCATCAGCACAGACAGAAAGGGCTGTGATCACCAAGCTTACAGCCTGGAGGGGGCCGAGGTAAGCAGGCAATTACAATCCAGACTATGATCAGTCATTGCTTAAACTAACCCTTGGCTTTCACTGGGCATTCTTCCATTCCCAATCAGCCTCTCTCAGGGCTTTCCCGCAGCTCTGGGTCTTCCAGCATTTTCATGCCTACTGTTCTGTGGTTTTTCTCAGAGCTACCAGAAGTTGATTTCTGTTCTAACTAGATGGTTTCTATTTTAATGTTTCCCCTTCCAGCTGGTCTGCCCACCACCTTCGATTCACCTGCCTCTGCTTTCTTCATCTCTACCACAGGAACAGACATCGACAAAATACACGGTGCAGTCTTTCGCTAGAGTGAGAAACACAAACCAAAACTTCTCCATCTCCCTAAACATGGTAACATTTATTGGTGCCTGATCATGACCCTGTCACTTTCTTACTAAAAACAAATACTGACCTTGATCCTTTAGAGGGCCTCAGCTGCTTATCTGAATCCTTGAAATCACACGTGTTTCCATGTTCACTTTTTTTTTTTTTTGTATTTAGGACTCAAAAAATGCATCAACTATTTTTATGTAACCCTCCCAGCAGGGTTTGGGGAAGCACTCATAGTTAAATATGTTGCTATCTGAAGTAACATATGAGTTCACATTATGCAGGGTAAACAGTGCCTCAGCCCATAGCCAGCTGTGCCCTCAGATGACCTCCATTATTTGCACAGCTTTTGCTGCTCCAAATTGCAGGTAAGCACCGAGGCCCTAAATTCCTGGCACAGGGGCTCGGGAGCCACTGCCCAAACATGTCAAACCTAATATCAAGATTTCCTCTTTAAAAGGATCGCTCTTTTTTTTCTTTATTCAAATACATCAGAACATAAAACCATTATGCCACAGTTTTAAAAAATATCTTACGAATCAATTTGTACAGAAAGAGGAAGCATGTTTTCATCACATAAGATTCATCTGATGAGAAATTCAGCGGTTAAAGGTAAATTTCATTATATATATCATTAAGAAAGATGTTGAGAGTAAAGCGTAGCCCTGGATGCTGGGAGGCTAAGGAAGGAAAACTGTAAATTCGAGCCTAGACTTAGCACTTTAGTGAGATCCTATCACAAAATAAAAAATAAAAGGCCTAGGGATGTGGCTCGGTGTGAACATCCTGGGTTCATTCCCCAGAACTGCAGGAAAAAAGAAAAGAAAACTGTTGAAAGTAGAGACAAGAGTACTGACAACTACAAATAAAACATCCAAGAAGATACCAAGGAAATTAACTTGAGCTACTAA
>PVJO010013338.1:0-52209 GCA_004026905.1 Hystrix cristata
CACTACCTGATAGACTTCAGCCAAAAATTGATGATACAGGCTCCTTTTTTTTTCACAAACCATAGAAAACACACATACTCTAAGATAAGCCACATTGTAGAATAGCAACTTATTATCGTAAGAAAGTGGTGATATCAATAAAGGAATTTTAAATTTTGCATATATTAAAGAGTGTCCAGCCCACCATCATGACCGTAAATGAATCTAGTCCCCTGCATGCAATGCACACTAGAATGTACAAAATGAAATCACTGCATTGGCCCGTTTCTCCAAAAGTCAACCAGACAGCCCACATGTGCCTACTCCTAGACTATTTCTTTCCTGATGTCCTTACCCTCAACCATATCCTTTTTTTTCCTGTCCCTTGAATTTATTTATTGAGGTGAGGGTGTAGATATGGAAGTTGGAGTGCAGATGTATATTTATTTAGAACAAAGCATCATTTCCTACATTAACAAAATAATTTTATCAAAACCAATTTCAGTCACAGTTATGCATGATTTTCACTGAATGGCACGTGTTGCAATTGCACTTTGAAGATATCTTGATAATGTCCTTGATAGCATTCCCCATTTCAGCCTGTTTTGTTGTTTTCTTTTTTTCAGTAGACACAGGTTCTCCCACAGTTTTCTTTTGGTTCCCCTTCCGTGAATATTTGTATTTGTCACACAGGCTTTAACCAGATTTGCCACTTTAGTAGAATGTACTTCTTCACTCTTACTATGGCAAACTTTATCTACTGCTTTCTGTACAATCTCATTAGATTCTTCCTCGGTAATATCTTTGTTTTGGTAAAAATAATTGCCAGTTTTAACTTCCTGTGCAGCTTTTTCTTGTATTTGCAGTTTCCGGTCTGTCTTTGAGCTATCTGCACTGGCTTCCACTGTAACAATTACTTTGCTTTCTGCTAATTTCACAGTGCATTAGAGGCTTTGCTGTGACTCTATGACAGAGTGTCACCGGAACTTGGTCAGAGCAGGCAGGACTGGTGTACTCACATTATTACTTAAATGAGAAGCATTAGGGAACCCTGTGGTTGCTTTCCTTTCCTCAACCATTTCTTTTTGCGTCAGTTTCTTGACCAACTTCTCAACCAATCCTCTTGTCAGACAACTGTTTGGGGTCTACTTTGACATCAGCACTTTATCACTACAAATCTTCCAGTATTTTGTTCTCTATCCCAACTCCATTACCTTGGATAAGCATCAACCACAGATAAAATTCCACCTGCCTCCACTAAACAAGCCTGCCAAATCCATGACCCCTGTTCCCACGCCATGCTGGTCTGGGGGTAGGAGATAAACATTTATGTTCAACTTCCAAATGGTAGCATTCAAAGAATTCCCTGTGTAACTTAAAATTACTATTTGTTACAAGTTATCTCAGTTGTTTTAAGTAGTAACATTTTTCATCCACGTGATATTAAAGAGTAACAAAAGAATTTAAAAATATAGATAATGGCACTGGGAAAGGATTTTAGTCAGTCATAAGGACTTCAGCTCTTGTGAAAGAAGGGGAGAAATTCAATTGATTATAGGGATAGAGGGTCAGAAAACATCCCCACATTCAGGACAAACTGGCTGTATTGTCCTCAGTAGTACAAAACTTCGATCTTCAGTTATGTAATTAAACTCAAGCTACTGATTTAAAAAAAAAAACAAAAAACAGCCCCAAACTTACTTCAGGCTTTTGTTTGCTTTCCCATAATGCAGTTTGGAAATAAAGTACTAAAAAGAAAAAAAAAGAACAAGTAATAACCACAGATAACTGTCATTCTCTCACTGGCTTCCACGCTATTTCCTCTCTCACAGAAATCTGAGTTACAAATCTCTAAAATTAGGAGTTTTTAATGGAGCCAGCAACAGTTGTAAAATGCACCACCATAATTTGATCAGGGCTCGGTAAAGTCTACCATTTTAAACAGAGTAAAAGGTTTAAAAATGTATTTGTTCAGAAATGATTGATTTAGACCACCACTAACTCCAGGAAGATGAAAGACAGCAATAGCTGGTTATCTCATTGGAGCTTTCTCTAAATAGGAAGCGATCAATTTCTAACTTACAGTGTACAATATCTGCTGACAGAAGAGTTAGGTTCGAATTATAATGCAGTTTTTTTTATTAGCCCTCCAGTAACTTCTCCGTTGCCTGGTGTGTCTTCCTGTTGACTTCACACTTGATAAAGATGCAACAATCATATAGATAAATTCTAAAATGGCACCAATGAGAACTCTTCGTAAAAGTTATGGTAATTTATAGCCTCAAGCTAATGTCCATGGGCCTCTAAGGAGCACTTGCATCCATATGGTTAATTGCACTCTCTGTTGAATATAAACACAACTCATTTTAGTCGCCAAGATCATTGGTTATCTCCACTAAAGTTTTAACACAGTGTGGCAATCTTAAAGTTTTTCCACAGTATCTAAACATATTTAGGAATAGCAAAATGTCCCCTGCTGTTCCCGTGAACTACATGGCATGGACTCATCTTCCACGTGCACTTAGCTTCTCCATGCTGCCCATGCTGGCCAATGCCATAGGACAATTTGCAAGTGATAGCAAAGATTTGGATGTAATGGTTTGAAAACTGCAGCCTGGATGCTAACCCTCAGCTGTGTATATTCATAATTCCTCAGACAAGAAAACATGGAAATGATAATACAAATTAAGTACAATCTCTTAAGAAATGTACAAAGAGTAACTTCTTCCTCTTCCTTAAAAAAATCTGTAACAATTCGTAGCCAATGTGAAAGAGGGAAAGAAATAAAGTGCAAATTAAAATGCACCCCACCTAAAACAAAACTGTAGGCTAATATATAAGGAACATAGAGTATAAAACTTATGCACTTAAGGAAGAATACAGTCAATTGCTTCAACAAAGCAGGGAAATTTTTTAAGATAGTACTTTACCTAAAAGAACTCTTTTAAGACCTTCCTCTCCAAAAATGCTGGAGTGTTTAAAATCTCTTCTTGGCTGAAGGTGAAGGTCAAAGGCAGCACCCTTGCCAAGCATGAATGAGGCCCTGGGCTGGATCCCCAGCACCACCAAAAAAAGAAAAATATTTTCTATTGCTACTGAAGAGAATAGATAATATAAAAAGAGGGACTTTTAATCAACTTAAATTCTTCAAGTCATATGTTGAAGAGTAAATGTCACTGAATATTAACATTTGTACAGTAACACACTAAAAGCAAGATAGCCGCTGTTACAAAAATACTCGTGACGACCCTGCATTTGGTCTGTGGGCTTGGGTCAACTGCAGGACTAGAGACAGTGAATTTTCATTAATCAGTATAAGAATTGATATAGCGTCAGGTCCACTCGAACACACGCTGTCTCAGATTACATCCCACCTCACGGCACAGCAGATGTGACGGAGCCCGCATGTGACATCCCCTTTCCACTGTCTAAGAATTTCACAAACCCGCTGGGGGAGGAGCAGTGTGGTCTTTTCTGGTGAGTGATACGTATTCTCAAGCTAGTGGAGCCGTAAGTCCACTCCATGCAGATCATTATTTAAGGGCCTCTCTGTCATCGTACCTGCTTTGCCCACATGAAGTGCCATATAAGAAGAACTCTGACAAATGCTTTTGTTTAGTATCTGATATGATGGTGTCAGACATTCCTGCTTGGCTCCCAGCCCCACCCTCCTCACGTCCCTCCCCTGCTCCACGGGGGAGCCTGCCCTCTGCGGATAGCTGTGGCAGGTTCTCCCGTCCTCTGACTTCCTGTTGTGTTCGGTCAGCAAGAGGTCACAGGAAGAAGGAGAAGAAACAGTCTCTGAGGGTTTGTTCCACCAGCCACTTCCTGGCCAGCCTGGGGGTAGCCGGCAGCCCCGGGCTTTGGGCAGCAGTGATCACGCCTGTTAATTCTGGTTACCCCTCCGGCCATCCCCCTCCCCCCTCTGTGTGGTAGTGGCTCTCCACCGTTGTTGGCCTTGGGCTGCTTCTTTACTTCGGGATGGTCCCTTACCCTATCTGAGTGTCCACTACTGGCCCCTCGTTCACCTCTCTCAGCTCGCCTGTCTGAGTGTACTGTCCCTCTGTCAAACCTGTGAGTGGAACTCGGTCAAAGACGCCGCCACTCTGCCCAGTGAGAAGTGCTAGCATCTGGGAACGCCGCTCAGCAGCACACCCAACTCCAACCAGACACACCGTGTCCTCTGTGTGTCACGCAGTGCGTTTAGTCACATGGCCTCGCACAGTATTTTAAATGTCTGATTCTTGAATTGCATTGATACGAAGGGTCTTACAAAGATACAGAAAGCTAAATAATAGGCTCATACGTAAAGGCCAGTCTTTTTTCTTGTAGATGAGGAGCATATAAAGAGAAAGAATGAAGCCCCTGCAGCTGAAAATCCTTGGTTTTCAAGTATTTTAGGAAAAGAGTAATGAGATGTTCTTTTTACAGGTTTTTAGCATTTGCTATATATTGATTCATATCTGTTTGCACTCCTGGTATGAATTTCCTTTTTCTATGAAAAGGACAAACCTTCTCTAAAAATATTGTGAGTGTATCTCTTACAATATCCAAAGAATGTCTCCAGAGGAACTGAAGCAATACACAAACTAAAGGGGTGGGAGCAACAATAAAGACTTGAAAGTACTTTCAGCAAAGAAAGAGATTTTCCAAAAGGGAAAGTAAGGACTGGAGCAGTTCAACTCCCTTTTTCTATATTCTAACAAATAACACCTCCTGTGCCTTCAATATTTAATGTGAAATCTGTGGATTTATATAGCTTACAAAATGCCAGCGGCTTATTATCTTTACGGTTTGCATGACAGGAATATTCATATCACTCAAGTCCACAGTCCAAGACAATAGGAATTGCTCCAGGTGCTAATGGCAGATAACTTTCACGTGGCTTCAATAATCCACTAATTATGGAACCCCTCAGGTAGAACAATGTCATTAATCTGATTAAATTATTTATATTGCTGGAAAGCTAAATCTTATTAGGACTTCAGGATTTTATTTGGCTCCTCGATAGGATTATGCAAAAGGACAGACCCATCTTTTCTCCACCACATTTCTCAATTGTGGAAAAAAAAAAAAACTAGGAAAGAAAGAACCCCATTATTTTGATGCAACACCAGCACCCTTCTCCCAGACACCCCGAAGCTATGTGGACTTTTCCCAGACCTTTCTGTTGCTTCGCTCCCATAGCCGAGGACTTCTTACCATGTTTCTGTAGCAGGGCCATTAGCCATGGTAAAATTAAAATTTTATCAGAGCCATTTACTGATAGAGGTACTGTCTAAAGTGAAGAGGCTTCCTTTCTACTGAGTAGAGCCCTAAGAAGCTTGTGAAATCCCTAATGCTAAATGTGATACTCAATTACACCGAACAGACATCCTCTTTCGGGTTTTGGCAGCCTCCTAACCCATTTTCACATCTGTGCCGGTCTCCCAGACATTTAGTTAGAGGTTAAAGGAGTCCTGGAGATTAGATTAAACCTGCTCCAAATTGATGGGCTACTCAAACATGTACCATTTATCCAAGCACTCTGTGTGAGTAGTAATTTGTAAAATGCTTTATAACTCATAATTTTATTTATTTTTTTATAACTCATAATTTTAAAATGTCATCTATCATTTCTATTTTACAGAAAGAGGTACTCACTGTGGACATAATTTTCTCAGAAAATCCTATAAGAAAATATGCATGCTTATAAAAATGAAAATAAAAGTTTTGGAAGTCTTACATTTGATAAAACATAGTTGACTTTTTTGAATTTTATTGACACTATCTTGAGTTTAGTTGTCCCATGTCCCACTCAAATTTTATTAAGTTTCTCACTTCTCAAATCTCCCTTCTTTCCAGGTTGCCAAAACACGGGGACAAGCGGTGATAAGCCTTTTTCTCACAGCCCAGGGATTTCTTTTAATAGATATGTGGTCAAAGACCACAGCCAGTCCAACTCCCAGCTGAATTTAGGTTATGTGGTACCAGAAATAGACCTCATAATCTTATGTTACGAAAATACGATCGCTAATAGAGCACCCAGGATTTCAAGCGATTCTGTTTTCTTCTAGGACTAGCAGCTACTAGACACCATAGAGATAACCGTGTGCCCATCCAGGGCCACCCAACTTTACCCTAGAAGTAGACGAGCCAGCAACGCACCCACCTGCATGAGTTTTCCAATTACGTTCTAGAGACAGGCTTTTGGTGGCACGTGGCCTGGGAGGATGAAGCCACATTAAGTCAGTCTTAGAGCAGTAGTCCAGGTCTCTCTATCTGCCCTGGGATCTGCTAAGCACAGTTGTTATCGCACATGCTCCTGCGGCACCTGTTTAGTAATGAGGGATTGTGTGCCCCTCCAGGCTTGCTGCTGCCAGCACTGCTTCTGCTAAAGGGAGACTCCACACTCAAGCGCTTTCTCTCCCGGGGCAACGTGCCTAAAGGGTGGTGACTTGGCGGCACGTAGGCCCCACCCCTTTAACCAACCCAGGGCCAGACCTCCGAAGGTCATCCCAGCTCCAAGGCCCCCTGTGGAATGCCCGGGGGCTCACCGAGACCACACAGCAGCCCGGTTCTCCCTCGCCCAGTCCTGTTCCCTCCTCTTCTCGTAGCTACTGACCCTTTGGTGTTCCCTACTAAATCGCATGTGTGCTTATTTCTGCTCAAATCTCCTTTCTGTGCTAGGCATGGTAATGTACATCTGTAATCCCAGCACTCGGGAGGCTGAGGCAGGAGGATCACCGTGAGTGCAAGGCCAGCCTAAGCTACGTATGAGTTCAAGGTCAACCTGAACTACATAGTGAAACCCTGCCTCAAAAACACAAAAAATAAATCTCCTTTCTGGGTAGCTCAGTCAGTGATAATGGTTAAGTACTGTGCATCCTTCTTTCTGTTCTTTTTTTTTTTTTTCAGTACTTGGGATTGAACACAGGACCTCTACACTGAGTCACAACCGTAGCCCTTTTATTTTTTGTATTTATTTATTTTTTATTAGTACATATTTGCAGATCATGACTACATGTATTGTGAGGAACTGGTACACGAGCACAATACATCTTAATTCTTCTTGCACACCCTACCCTTCCCAGCCCTCTCTGCTCCTTCTATCTCTTGGTCCCCTTCCCATTTGCAAAAAGCTCTATTTACATTTTCTTCTTTCAATTCTCTTTTTTTTTAAATCCCTTTTCTTTCCCTTCCCCCATCTCTTGCTCCCTTTCCCACTTGGAAAAAATCTCCCTACTTTCTATTATCTTTTTTTTTGTTCTTTATTTATATTTTGTGTTTCTCATATAAGAGAAACCATGAGATACTCAAGCTTATTCATCTGATTTGTGGTATCCAGGTCTATCCATTTTCCTGCAAATGACACAAGTTTATCCTTCTTTATGGCAGCGTAGCACCCCATTACATGTAAATACCACATTTTCCTTATCCATTCATCTGCTGACAGGCATATTGGCTGTTTCCAAGATTTAGCTATTATGAATTATGTTGTTGTAAACATGGGTATGATTTTATTTTTTAGACAGTGTCTAAGTTGCCCAGGCTTGGCTTGACTTGCCTCCCTCCTGCTTCTGTCCTTCCTTGGACCGTACCTGCCTCTTCAAGCTGGCCCAGGGTTAGGGGTTTTTTCCAGACTAAATCAGCCCAGACTAGTACACAAAAAATGGGAAGAAATATATGTAGTTCAAAAAGAGGAAGACAAGGATTGCAGTGATAGCATCCAAATGTACATTATTTTCTTGCAAGAGGGGCTTCTTTGGGGTTGGAGGAAATAGGCGTGTCACTGATGCTTAACCGGCAATTAACCGGCAGGAGGGCACAGGAGGAGACTTAGTTCTTGAATGGCCACCATTTCCACTTCAGCCTTGAAGACTGGGGTGCTGTCAGATAGGTAGCACCAATCTTCAGACCCAGGCTGGGTCAGGCTGAAATTCAAAACGGGAACTTCATGGGCCCGCCCCATTCTGAGGGCTGTCACGGGTAGCTTGGTGTGTGATAACAGAGATGTTAGCATTCGAAGTCGCCAGGAGAATTTCTCAACTACGTCACTAACAAGTGTCCCCAAATAGGCGGTGGTCCCTGGCAGACTACCCAGGCGCAGAGTCTGACACCAGGAATATCACACACGCGGTTCGCGGAGGGCTGGCTCTCCCGTGAGCTCTGTAAGGAGTGAGCGAACGGGGGACAGGAGGAAACTCTAGGGGAAGACACAGATGCGGCCGATTCGGCTGCCTTCACGGCAAACCCGACAGCATGCAGCACCACGGAGTTGTCCTTCCTCGAGCAGGAGGCCCGGGATTCTTGCCCTCGTGTCCTCTGGGCATTAGCGGTGGGGGTGGCGGGAAGGGCACCTCCCAAGTCCGCCGGACCAGAGCAGTCGGAGCTATTGAGTGTCGGGCAGCCACCCCGCAGCAGGGGCAGACAGACACGCTGCCCGGAAGGGAACCCGGAGGAGCCAGCTGTGACCCAGCGATGACACTGAGCAAATAGCTGGCTCTGTGGGTGGCTCTGCGGTTAGACACGCAGGCAAGACCCGTGGAGTGCCGGCTCGTCAGCCCGGGTCTCGCCGGGCTCGTAGCACTCAGAACAGCCTCGGTCCCTGCCGGCCCCCAGGAGGAGACGCCAGACAGGAAAACGGAAAACTGAAGACCCTGCTCACTCCATCATTTTTCAAGAACTCCGCTTTTACAGATCCACCACGCTGATCAATCCTTTCACAACTGTGCGCTTCAGTCATTAAATTCCTGATCGGTTTGCAATATTCTTACAATGTGTGTCTTCAGGAATGTGTGGTGGTACGTCAACTGACTCCTAGTGATGCAGGAGGGTGTGGGGTGCGGAGAGAGAGTTTCCAGGTTCTTTACTCGCGCAAGCAATGAATTGCGGGAGCGAATTTTAGGGCGTTAAGGAAGGAGGTTTATTTCAGTAAGAGAATGGAGACTAGTTTTGCCAGGTGAATGAAATAACCAGCCACTGACACAATTAGAGACTCTAAAAAGGAGTGGGAGGCTAGGGAGCTAAAGATGGAGCATGTGTTAGGGGACAGGGGGCACAGGGGTTAGGAGAGCGAGAGGGAAAGAGAGCGAGTGAACTCGCGGTGCCATTCACATTTATCTGGACTCTGTTCTCCTGAGAGATTCCCCATCCTGTGAGAAGAGGGGCGATTGGAATTTCATGCCCCAGGCTGGCGTCAGGTCCAGGCCACACCCCCAAGGTCATGTCCATCTTCCCAGCCGGGTCAGGCCACGCCCTATTCCTACCTCACTAACATTCAGAAATAGGCTAAAAGGTCTTGATTAAATTCGAACTGCAGAATCACAACATGTTACCTCCCCAAGTCAAACATTCAGTTTAAAATGGAGCTAGTCTTACTCAATAGCTGTGTGTAAGGCCAGAGACTATTTCCAATACTTTGACACTGTGGTCCAACTAAATCCAGTGCCAAACATAGAAAGGGATATATTCAATCACTGTATCTTTGTGCTACTCTGGGAAACACACTTCACTTCAAAGTATCTTAATGTTACATTGCTAGTTGAGGAATTTGAACAAAGCAGTTCATTTTTTCCACAAGTTTCTATGGAGTCATCTACTATATACAAGAAAGTGAACTAAACCCCCAGGATCTGAGAGCAAACAAGAGAAATGTAGCTCAGCATCGAAAGAAGGAAGAGAAATAACAAAGTAAAAAACATTAATTGTGATAAATGCTACGAAGGAAACAAAGAGTGATGATACAGAAAATGCGAAGGAGTTATGTTACGTGGGATTTTTTAAGAAAAGCCTCTATGTAAATAAAAGTAACATTAAACTGAGACCTAATGATTGAAAGGAGCCAGTCATGGCAAGAATGTTCCAGGTGTGAGGAGCAGCTGGTACAAAGGTCCTGAAGCAGGAGTGAGGAGCTTAGCATGTTTAAGAAGCTGAAAGAAAGATTCAAATACTGTAAAATGTACCAGTAAAATTAATATTAAAAAATCTTAATTGCTCATCCAGGTTTGGGTTAGGTACTTAACAAAATTTTCATTTTTGGTATTAGAAAAAAGAAAGATTCAAATACACGGAGTATAATGAACAAGTGGAACAGAGGCACAAAATGAAATTGAAGAGATCATGGAGGTGAGGATGAGGAATTCAGATTTTACCCAAGAGCAATGAGATGACTTTGTAGGGATTTAATGGATCACATTGGATCAGCTTGTTGCCAAATGGAGAACTGACTGAAAGTAAGAGTGAGATGTAGGAAGCCACTATCATAGGCCAGCAAGACATGGGGAAAATCTGCCTCAGGAACTGGTTGTGGACAGAAGAGGAGAAAGGATGTATTTCAGAAGTGATGGCATATGCATAATGTGGGCTTCATCAGCTGTGCCTTGCAGGCAGAATATTGCTTAAAAATCAAGACTGACACCTGGGATCCTAGTATCTACAACGGAATGATGGTGATGTCATTTACTTTTGAAGACTGGCAGCACACAGGAAAAGCTATGGAACAAAATCAAGAATTCATTTCGGACAAATTAAATGGTCTAAGACACATCCAAGAAAATATGTGAATGAAGCAATTAAATATGTATATGTGGAGATTGGTGGGATGTTTATTTTTTCCACTTAATATCACCATCAGGCAAGCCACTCGTGAGCTTCTTAGAGACTCATTATCTCTTTTTTTCCAATTTTTATTTTTATTACTATGTGTTTGCAGTCCATAATGATCACACTCCTTGTGGGAAGTTGGGGCATGTATGTAATAAGTCTCAATTCTTTTTCATCCTGTTCCCCCTCTTTCCCCTCCCGCCTCCTCCCACCTCTTGCTCCCTTTTTATTTGCAAAAGATCTCTCTACTTCCCAGTACCTACCTTTTATTTTGTTCTTTAAATATCTCATGGTTTATTTTATATAAGAAACCTAAAATATAAATAGACTCAGTTTCTTCATAAATAAAATGGAGATAATAGCATCTGCCTTCATAATTCACAGAATGATTGCAAGGGTCAGAATGAAACAATATGTGGGTAAGCACTTTCTAAACACACACAGAAAAATTAAATGTATGAATCGTGTGTATAAATAGCATTTATCATTTCAATGCGAAAAACATGAAAAAGAGTTCTTTAGACTTGACTCCCTCCCAGCCTTCTTCACACAAAAACATCACAGACCACCTTGATCATGCCTGTTTTGAACAGTTAAACTGACCAGAATGCTTCCTTGGTGAGTCTGTGAAATGTAATTGGCTCTAGGTTACAATTTCTGTGTGTCTGTGTCCGCCAGAGAGCTGATGTGTCTGAGAAGGTTTAAGAGGTATATCCAGGTGTTGGGGATGCAGCTCGCTGGTAACGTACTTGCATAGCAAGCACAAGGTCCTGAGTCCAATCCCCAGCATGACCCCCCCCCATGAGGTATATCTAAAAGTTGTGCTGGGCATTCGACGGGAAAGAGGCAACCAAAATAACTGCCTAGCAAAGTTCACCAGTGCTTGTTACATAGCAGTAAATACTAGGTACTCTACAGAAAGACAGGAAGAGTCTGCAGAAAGACACCCTTCCTTGTGCTTTACCTCACTTTCTTTGTCATGCTAACCCAAGGACAAATTTTCTCCAAATAGGAGCAAAGAATATTTCCCCGTGAGAAGCTTCTGTCTATATAAAGAACACTCCTTTGGCCTCTGAAGAATATCCTTCCAGTAAAAGGCAAAGTGAACTTTGAAGTTCCAGTAAGTCTGAGGGGTTAACCTATTTATATGGGGCTTGGTCTCCACGAACAGACCTTCTGGAGTCATACCCAAGGCTAATTGATCGTCTTCACGGGCTTACTCTGAGAGACAGGGTCTGGTGCCAACACCATAAACATCTAAAGGCAGACCGGAGAGGCGCTGGAGTTGTATCATCAATGAGTCTAAACTGGCGCCCAGATAAGGTGATCAAAGATAATGCAGAAAAACTTCTGGAGACTGGTTGTGGCAGCAGACAGTGTTTGTCTCAATGACCAATTTCTGCAATAGACTTGGTCCACTGGGCTTCTTTTTCAAGTCCCTTAAAAGATAAAAACACCATTGCAAGCTATCACAAGTCACAATAGTTACATTTCCAGAAATATATTCATCTTCATCTTTGCAGTAGGCACCGATGATACTTTTCAAAAGAGTAGAAAGCAAAATATATCACAGAAATATTTGAATTTATCAAATTGAGTTTTTAAATGTTTATGTATAACTAATTTCATCATTAACCTAAAGATGGTCAAAACCTTTTATTTACAAAGCAATTGCTGGAATTCTTATTGTGAAGAGTACCAGCTTTCTTTTAAAATGCCAGATCAATTTTGGCTAGAATTCGAAATAGAGAAGTAGGAAGCTTCCTGAGAATAGGGTGATGCAGACAGCTATGTAGTAGAAAGGATGAATCACTCAATTAGGAGGACATTTCCCACAATTTTTTTAGATTTATAGCAATTTTGAGGGCAAGGCATCGCCTCTGACCATCTCCTCTACATTGATGATCCCACAGATCTTCTATTTGCATTTCTTTTTATTTCCTCCTTTTTGTGGTTGTATACACGTAATGATGAACGTAGTACATCAGGTCTGTTGTACATGTATTTAATTTACAAATAAAACTGTATATACAGTTATAGTTACACATTTATAATTTTTATTGTAGTTCACATTTTTGGAGATGCTTGCTCAGTCTCTGAAGATAACTAGTGGGGTTTTAAACACATACACAGATGAGTCGCCCTAAAACACTTTTCATGAGTATTGTGATTGTGAAGGCTCTAATTCGGGACCAAACTGTGCCTTGCTGCAGGCCAGGACACCAGAGCCCTCCCTTCCAGCTGGACGTCCTCGGGGAGCCTGCTTTGAGCAGCCCCTCACCACTGCGTGCTGAGAAACGGCACAAACATCTGACTGTGTGGAGCTGACGGGGGCCACTTTCAGCGAGTGCCCGTGACATCCCTCCCTGCTCCCACCTGGCGAGACCTCTGGGCCGCCTCATGTGATGAAGCTCTTTTGTGACCTGACTGCATCACTGTCCAGAGACGGACTGACTCTCAGCTTCGCAGCCTCAGAAAGGTTGTGCTAGCAGTGAGGACAGATCCACTCACTTCAACCCGGGTCCCAAGGTTGTCGTATTCATTATTCTAACTAGAGAAGTATGTGCCACAGGAACCATAATCCTCTTTCCCAGCACAATGAGCACAGCTTCCAGCCAAAAGCAAAATTATACAGGAAGCTAATTATAAACTACAAAGAAGGGATTCCTCAAATCAACCCAAAGTAAATGGAATCAGGTAGAGACAGCCAGATGCCCGCCGATGTCCACAGAGGTCTTTTACATGCTATAGACACAACCATTTGGATCCGTCTTCACTTTGCGGTAATCTTACCCGTGGACTTTACCAGCACAACCAGCACTCTGAACCAGGCAGCCCCAGCTACGGTGCGTGCTTCACACAGAGCTTGCAGAGGCGCAGCCCATGTGCACCTCCGATTCTCCTCAGCACGTCCTGAGCAATGAGACATCCCTCTTTCTGACAGGCAGTTTTTCTTCTTAGCACATGTCACGATGCTAAACTTGGGTTCAGTCAGTCCTGGGGAATGGTGACCCTCTCGAGATACTGTGCATCACTTTTACTGTCCCTTGAGCTTGAAGTTTAACTTTCAGAAAAAGGATATTCTAATTTTCTTCAACTTCTTGGATATCCTACACTGTGCAAAAAAAAAAAGAGAGAGAAAGTTTTACTCCCTGGAACTGCAACAGCTTTTGGCAGTGGTCAGATTTTCCAGGAGTCCTGCAGCCCTCTACGCACCTGCAGATTCCCTGGCTGACCGCGGCCAGTCACACGGCACTTGAAGGGGTGGCCCTCATCACAACTAAGACGTTTTTATTGCTTTGCCCCCTCAGAACTAAGAACGCCTGCATGAAAGGAGGCTCCGTTTGATAAATTTATTATTGTAACTTTGGCGGCCCATAGTGATGTAATAAGGAGAAAGTAATGTATTTAGACGCGACTGAAAATAAACACCACCAGGGCAAAAAATGGTCCCATTCATAAAGGTGTTTATACGAACAGGGCCCAGTAAAAGAAAATTATTTATTTAAAACCCAAAACATTTCTCTGAATGATAAGTTTGACCTCAGTTTTGTGTCACAGCTTAGTAGAAGAATGTACTTCTATGTGTTTTCATTTTCTTGTGAATATATGCTACACCAAGAGAAAATAAATAAGTAAAGACTAAGTCAGTGAAGTCGATGAACTGATGTGAATTAGTTATTCACACTTTAAAGCCGGCAGCAAAAATGATCTCCAGAAAGTACAAGAACTCCCAGATGCAGAAGTCAGCTATTTCTGGTAAACACGGTTTCTACCTGGTTAATAATATGTCCTTGGACCAGGGACTTGGGCCATCACTGTTCTCCCATTAGGACTCCCACACGTGCATAAAATGTCTCTGCTCATTTCAGCGAGTGGCAATTGGCTGCCTATTCTTTATAATGATCATTTTTTTTACTTTTGAACAAATTGTTAAATTTGCTATTGATCATGCATGAAAATAACTATCTAGCCTGAAACCTGGAAAAATTTATCAGACTTTACGAGTTGAATTGCTATTTTTGAAGGTAAAATACCACCCATTACTTAGAGCTGTATTCAACTATTTACTCATACCTCTTCTAGAATTGTTATTTTCTGTTTCTTATTTATGCAAAAAGTAGTATTTTATTTCTTCGATGCCAAAAGCATTGGGTTGGATAGGGGAAAACAGAAAAGTGAGTCTGGCCTGGTTCCTGCCTCCAGGAATCTGACTCTGCCCAAAGAAGTACAGGTGAGGTGCGGGCACAGTGGCTATCATGTGAGGCAGAATGAAATTGGGGTCCTGGAGAGAAGGAGCAGGTACCCTAGAAATTCAAAGGGCTCGTCCCATCCACTGGGATGGTCAGAAAGGGCTTTCACCCCCAAGAAGGCCTCTGAGTCATGCACTGAGCCATGTGTCTGCGCCCAGAAGGCGCAGATTGGTAGGGAGGGGCACTACCAGCAGAGAGCATGGCATGAGCAGGGGCAGAGGTGGAAACGCACAGGGAATGAACAGTGATCCCATTTGGCTGGACCACGATGTACTGCAGGAGGCGGTGGTGCCTGGGAGGTAAAGGGAAGTTGAGGTTAACTGTGAAGGGTTTTGAAAGCAAGGAGAAGGTATATGTACTCTTCGGTGGGCAACTGAAAAAAAGAGAATGTCTGTACATAAATTCATTTTAGAGCAATCGGCAGGTAGTGTAAGATAGAGGCAATGAGAAGGAAGAAGGGGAAGAATTTGATGTCTTGTGGGCTTCCCACAGACCACAGCGGATAGATGAAATTATGCAAGGTGGTAGAGATTTTGCTTGTGTCATTTCTTACTGGACCCATCCTCTATTCCCCTTCTGGTTACAGGAATCAGAAAAACCAAAATCCCTGCAGGTTCCCTGGTCAACAATAAAGAGACTCATCGGTCTAAAATGTTGGGTGCAAATTCTAGAGAACTACAAAATTCGGAGGGGCCAGAGGTCACTGATATGCAGTAAGGTCCCTTGCTGATGTCAAGTTGCAGATCTAAACTTCTCTGACAAGAAAAACAAGGGCAAGCCCACACCAAGTCGTTGGGAGAAATTAAGGATTGGGAAGAGTCTTATCAGATTCCTGAGAAAGGAATTTTTTAATCTTATGTTTTCCTTTTTATGATAATCAAAATAGTTTATGAAATCACACTTTGGGCCACATGGAAAACCACCTTATGACTAAGTACTTTCACTCTGTGTTAAGATCCTTGCTTTCATTTTTTCTGTTGCACCGGCACCAAGTGGTATTTTCATTTACATCTATGAGGAAAGCAGAGGAGGAATTAATACAGAAATGACACATTTGTGTCAGTTGAAGGCCAAGTGAAATCTGGTAAACTGGAGAATGATTATTTTCTAATGGTTCCATTAAAGAAATAGGGAAACTGAGTCCACAGGACACGGAACTACAGACTCAGAGTCACACTGTGATCACCAACTACATTTTCTTAAACCAGTATGGAACTGGGATCTCTTTGGCTTAGCAGTTTCTTGATATTTAATTTGTAAATCTGTTTTGATTTTATAATGATTTACTATCTATGAGCATAACAAGCTTGTACTTAGTTGTATTTGGACAAAGATAAGTGCCATTATCTTAAAATGAGATGAGTTAACTTGGTGGAAGGAAAATGAGTGAAATGTTTTCATGGAGTGGGCATGTATATGGTAGTTATTTGTGAAATATAGTCCTAGAACGTACATGTTGGCTTCTGACTTAAAGCTTGCTTTTATAGGTGGTGTGTTTACTCTTTGCCTGAATCACCAGGGCAAAGAGGACGGCCATACATTTCACGTGCTAGGAGATTAGTCTGTTCATTTTTCAAGTAGTGAACTTCTAAATTAAGATAGACAATAAAAAAGTTGGATTTGATACCTATTTGTATGTTGTACTGAACTATTTTATTTACTTTGTGACTTAACCAGATAGCCCCTTCTTTGCAAGTTATAAAATAAAACAACTGAACTCAGATTTTGAGAACACTTATTACAGAAAAATCTTTTCAATATTTTTCAACTGTGCTTTTACTTCCTCCTAATTTCAGTAACAAGTAGAATCAGACATATAACATAACACATTCTTATGACAGTTAAACAGGCAAATAAAATCAACATATCCATCGCCACTGGGACTGCTTTATTTTTAGCACGGTTGATGTGAAGTTTAGTGGGATTATCTCTCACATTAATTGGAACTAGTTCTGCACAGTGTAATTAGCACCACTATTCATATCTCAGCCCATGTGCAAATCTCGCAACACTGTCAGCATAATACACCTGTTTTCTAATCTCTGGATACCAAGTGAACAACTCACTGATATCCCGAACCATGTTAAATATAGTTAGTAGTATTTCTGACATGTGTTCAAATTAGAAAGTATTGAGATCGCATCTCTTTTGGCTCATCTCACAAGAAAATATGTAATTTACCAAAAGCTTCACCACATACTTACTCGCTAAGTCACCTTTACGCTTCTCATCATAGATGGAACATCCTATGGTAGATGGTCTCCCCCGTATAGGCTTGGAGAGAGAAACATGGAGGGAGCAAGGTCAGGATGTGATGTCTGAGGCTCTGAAATGTTTATCGTAGTCTTAGTTTCCTCCTTGTGAGCAAAGCCTCGTAAGAAGCACTTCCAGCAAGTGGTGGAATGTGCAAGACAGTTTCAGGATGATCAATTTGAGGATAGGAAAAAAATCCCTAGAAAATGTTAAAATAATGTACATGTGAAGATAAATGTTTAAAGTAAAGGTTATTAAATGTAGTTATGTAACATAAATACAGAATCTAAGTGATGGCAAATAATCACAAATTTCTAAATGAAGAGATTATAAGTTTCTGTCTCATTTTTTGGCTCTTAACCTTGCTCTGTCAGTCACTCAGCCCATTCCGGTGCTTGTCGGCCACGTCAGTTGGTCCACAGGTAAAAGAGCCAAACACGTTGCAGTCTGAAATGCACAAAATACTCAATGCAACTCATTTCTACTGAGCCTGTCTTCCAGAAGTCTCTCTCTGAAAGCATATTCCAGTAACTGTTCTTTCTAGACTCCTAATTTGTTTTGTACTGAGCAAATAAAAGCAATTTCCAAACAACCTTTCTGTCCTTTCAAGATCCAGAAATCTTTTCTTGAATGAAGCCAACTTATGTTCAACCACAATCAAAGATATGCTCCTAGAATCAGTCCTACATGGCACCAGCTCCTGTTTGAGGGTGAATAAGGTATCTCAAGTCCTCTTCTCACTCCACAATGCCAGTATCTTTCCCACCCACCTGCCTTAGTGTCAGACATATCGTCAGTAGTTCTGACTTCTAGAACACAGCACTCACCCTGAACAATCCTATTAAATTACGTAGACAGTGTATTAGTCCATTAAAGTGTGCAGTAGAATCATCAAAATACACATACTTGGCCTCTCGCTCCAGAACATGCGGTTCGGTGGGTGAGGCCAGAGGCAAATGTGCCTTGAAAAATCATCCTAGGACACTTTGATATTCGTTCTAGCTTCAGATCCAGTGCATCAATCCTTGTATCCAAACTAAGCATCCAAACACAATGCAACACGTGCATCTTTTTTATGTCTTGAAGGACTAGGACCAGGAATAGGTAAGTTTGATGGAGAGGTGTCAGGTTGGAAAGAAAACCCTATGCCAGCTCTCTTGGGGGAAAACTGGAAGACCAGGAGTCCACATTAAGAAGTGGACACCAGGAGGATTGAGGGCAGCTAGATGAAGAAGAGAAGATTTGAAATGAATTCCTCATTTATCCTAGGGCAAGCTCCAGTACTGAAAATTCCCAGTTTTAGAAGGTTTTTCTATCTGTGTAAAGCAGAGGTTGCTCAAAAAGTGAAACAAGAATTGTCAGACGGCCCATCAATTCTATTCCTAGAAATACAGCTGAAAGAACCGAGAACTGAATTCAAACTTTGGCAGCACTAGTCACAGTGGTCAAAAGATGAGAATGACAAAATGCTCAGCCCCTGGTGCAAAATCACTCGAGGTGTGTCAGCACAGTGGAGTGGTACTCAGCCTTGAAAATGTGTGAAGTACTGAAACGTGGTACGATCTGGATGGACCCAAAAAGCACTACGGTGAGTCAAAGGAGTCAGACACAAAAGGCCATATGTTGTGTGCTTCCATTTACATGGAATCGCCACTGTCGTCAAATTCACTGAGACACGCAGCACAGTGGCCGCCAAGGTGGGGAGCAGGCCTGCAGCACACAGGAATCGGATGCTACCTGGTAGGAAGTTCCTCAGGAAGATGGAAACGTTCGGGAACTAGATAGCGATGAGGGTTGCACAACAGTGCAAATGAATTTAACTGAATTACACAGTATAAAACTTTTTAAAAAGTAAATCGTATGATTTGCACATTTTCCCACAGCGTTTTCCGAAGTGCGCCCTAATCTATCCGCCCCCTTGTCCGGGAGCCCTGGAAAGACGTGATTCCCAGCGAGCTTCTGCAGCCCGCACTGCCCACCCGTGCTGGAGTCACAGATACCGCCGAGCATGTGAGGCCAGGAGCGACGCCAGAGGCGGCAGGTCAGGCTACCCTGCGTCCTGGAGGAGAAGATGGTGAGAGGAACGTGGTAAGAACGTCTGAGCTGCGCGGGTCCCTAAACGTCCCTGGGATTTAGGCAACTAGATCTCCCCAAGTCTGGACCCCTCAGGCTTGGCAGGCAGTGACTACAGCGTGCACTTTGTGAGTTAAATCTGACCCAGCAAAAAGGAGGATTGCAAAGCAGACAGAATGCCAGCGGGTACATTCCTCTGGGCAGCCACCGTGTCCTCACATGGCCAGCAAGGAAACAAAAGGGTCCATTTCTCCTTCATGCCACCCAGCCCCGCCTTACTTGTCATCTACAATGCAGAAATATGAAAGCATGAAGCTATTTTCTGGGGAATTCAGAGAATCCCCTAACTACCTAATTACTGGCCTCCAAAGCATTCAGCTATGAGACTTGAACAATGGAAGAAAATATGTTTTTCTAAGGAGACTCTGTCTTCCGGTTATCTGGGCACACAGTCCCTCGTCCAGTCCTTTGGATTCACAGGAGCCAGGCTGTGCCTCGGAGCTCATCAGGACTGATCATCTCCGCCCCTCACTTAGGCAACTCTGACAAGCAGACTGCAACGAGTGCTCAAGTGATTGGACATAGCAAAAGGGACTGTAGAAAACCCTGCAGTAGAGTTCACATTTTGTAAATGTATTTTAAGACAGTGTTAAATGGAAAGTCACTCGATGTCATATTTACAGTTGTCTCATGGTGCAAGATTATTGTTTATAAGTGGTTAGTTTTCCTTTCCTTTTCTTATGGGCATCTGTGTTTTAGGCAGTATATAGTTGCTATGCTTTTGTTTTTATTAGTCAATACTAGTTATGCAGATTAATAGATTTTATTTTGGCAGATTTATGCATACATATAACGTTTTGATCACTCCCTCATTATTCCTTTGCCCTTCCCTCCTCCTCCCCAAGTTTTCTTGTATTTTTATGCTTTTATGTTATAAAAGAAAAGAGTAAAATATTTTTGACCCAATGGTACATAAAAGTTCATGTCCTTAGGAATTCAGATAAATTGCCATTACTGTTATATTTCCTTATCATTTTGATTTCTCTCCAACTGGCTCTTAACTTTCCACATCTTTTCCCACTTCATATCTTTAACAGCTACCAAAGCTTTCTCTGGAGCTTGTTGGGGTTGATAGAGTAATAAGCAGATCTAAAAAATAGCTATTTGGAAATAGAACAGAGTCCAGTGGAAAAATCATAATGTTCCCTTAAATGGAATTTTGATTGAAGGATACCATTGGAGAGTACAAACACTGTACTCCTCAATCACAAAGTAGACACACCTGTGTGACTGCCACCCTGGCAGTGAAATAAACTGTAACCAACACCCAAAGGTCCCTCACTTGTCTCCTCCAAGTCTCAGCTCCACTCTCCTCTGCCATTGGGACCTCCAATTTAAACTTCATGTAAATGAAACAGTACCTACTTTTGTGTCTGGTTTCTTTCATTCAATATGATGTTTGTCAAGTCCATTTGTGTTGTGTGTAATGGTGGTCTCCTTTTGATTGTTTTATAAGATGCGTCTGTGCACTACAATTTATCTATGCTACTGTAGGTGAGTATCTGGGTTGTTTCTAGTTTAGGGCTGTTGCAAAAGTCATTCTGAACATTTTTGTATATGTTTTTTAGAGGATCATATGAATACTTCTGTTGACCAACTTCTGTTGAGCATACACATGAGAATGAGCTATTGAGTCACCAGGTATGTGGACTAAGCAAATACTGCCAAATGGTATTCCAACCTGATGACACCAATTTATACTCCTAATAGTTTTGTAAGAAAGTTCCTATTGCTCCACATTCTTACCGACTCTCATAATTTTCCAACTATTAAATTTCATATGTCCTATCAGGTACAGAGACTTATGTCTCTATAATTAATTATAATTAGACCATGGACCATTTCATATGTTTCTCAGCTACCCGACAATCTTTTTGTAATGTATCTGCCAAGTATTTTGCTATTTTTTATTGTGTTGTCTGCAGTTTTTCCTATTCATTTGTAGGTGTTTTTAATGTATTCTGGATAGAAGCCTTTGGCGGCAATATGTATTATAAATGCACACTGTGCTTTTAGCAGGGCATGGGGCACATTCTCTTAATGCATCACGAGCAGAGATGATTAGAGCTGAGAGGCATT
This sequence comes from Hystrix cristata, assembly GCA_004026905.1. Lineage (NCBI taxonomy): Eukaryota > Metazoa > Chordata > Mammalia > Rodentia > Hystricidae > Hystrix > Hystrix cristata. The sequence goes on from PVJO010013338.1 coordinate 21,282, forward strand.
CCCTGTGGTGGCTGGTCTATTTCCAATCATTTATTTTTCAGACATGGACCTTCAAGAACCTGAATGAAAGCCCACGCTGACAACTAAGACCTATTCTCCTCGGAAGGTCCTTAATTTTCCAATTATTTCATTCCAGCCTCGTGAGAATGCCAAAATCTCCGCTCATCTTCTCAGTCTCTCCGGTGCTGCTTGCGAATCATCAAATGCCTCTTGTGGAAACGTCATATGGCACCAAATGTCCTCTCTAACCTTCCTTTATCTTGGACAGTCTTGGCCCTGCAAGTTCACCACCTTTATTTATTTATTTTTTTTTTTGGCAGCTCTCCAATATTTTAAAACTTTAAATGAGATCACACACACACACACTCATGCACACATACATGAAGAATGGATTATAACACGCCAGTCAGGCACTGTTTAAAAACAGAAGGTGGGTGGTAGATCACGGGGGTGCTGATGTATTAGTGAGCGATGAGCCCAGGCGGAGGAGATGGCCCGAGGGGGAATATTCCTTTGGCTCTTCCTGCTCTCCCTGCATCCTGGCTGCCATGGGTTGAACAGCTTTCCTTGGCCAGGTGATTCTGCCATTCAATTTCTGGCTTGGAGCCAGCCAGCCTGTCTGCTTATCATCGCTTGAGGTAATCAATTTAAGGAGAAAAGTTGTTGTTGTTGTTGTTGTTGTTGTTGTTGTTGTTGTTGTTGTTGTTGTTTTGGCTCGCAGTTCTATCAGATTCACTCCAGAGTCAGCTGGCTCCCTTGATTTGGGCCTGTGGCAAGGCAGGACGTCATGGCCGGGATCACATGGTGGACCAACTTCCTCACCTCCCCATAGTCAGGAAGCACAAGGGGCGGGTGTCAATGCTTCCTTTAAAGCGAGTCTAGTGACCTCACTTCCTCCCTTGAGGCCCCACCTCTAAAGGGTCCACCACTTCCAACAGTGGCACAGACTGGGGACTGAGACTTTAGCATGTGTGCCTTGGGGTGGTGCTTAAGATTCCAACTATAATGGGGCAAAGACAGGAACAGTGTCACAGTGTGGACCTTAGCACATTATTATCATTTTTTAAGTCCTAATAAAAATGAAATGATCATTACTGGCTCCTAATGTCGTCAGAAGAGGGAAAACCAGATACACATTTCCTACTGGACATAGACACCACATCTATAAGGAGTAGCTTGTGGATCTATCTTTAAGTTTCTGATAGCTATATGCAAAATCAGGAACATGAAAAACTCTGCAGAATAAATTATCCAGCTTTTTGAAAAAATAAACTACAAAGGAAAAGAATTGGAAGGAGGGGGAGATGTGTATAAATTATTTTTTAAAAACAGAAATACCAACCAATTGCAATGTACAAACTTTATTGGAATCTTGAACAATTCTTTGAAAAAGAGTTTTAGTCACCTTGGGAAATTTGACTACTGAGTACCTATTTGATGACATTAAGGAATTAGTAATTATCTTTTAAGTGTGATTATGTTGTTTTAAGGGAGTTCTTACCTTTCAGAGACACATACTAAAGTATTATGGGGCTAGGGATTTAGCTCAGTGGTTAGAGTGCTTGCCTTGCAAACAAAAGGCCCTGAGTTCCATCCCCAGCACCAAAATAAATAAATAAATAAAAAATAAGTATTATGAATAAAATGATTCAATATCTTGAGTTTTTATCAAAATGTTCCATCCATATAGGATGGAAGCAAGGAGTTAGATGAAACAGGATTCTCCATGTGCTAAAATTACTTTAACAGGCAACAGGAATACAGATGTTCTTTGTACTTTTTTTCTCCTTTTGTGTAAACATAATAAACAGTTTAAAATTACAGAACATCTACAAATATCCCCAAATCATCCACCTCGGATTTAAAAGTATCTTGGTTCTCTGAGTGAATATTAAAGCTGGGAACAAAATGCCTGACAATTTCACAGCCTAATGGAGAAGTACAGAGCTGGGGAGCAGCCTGGGCAGGAGTACTGGTCAGCTTCCCACTGCTGGGACAAAATACCTGACACACACAGCTTACAGGAGGGGAGGTTTATTTCAGCTTATGGTTTGAGAGGTTTTAGTCTACGCTAGGCTGGCTCCAAGGCAGAAACGTCCCCACAGTGGAGAGTCAGAACATAGGACAGGTAACAGTAAGATATTTGCCCTCCTAAGGCACACCTCCAGGGACACCCGTCCTCCACTTCCTAGCAGCACACTCCGCTATGAACATCAGTGTGTTAATCTGCCGGTGACTACTGTTGTCTATGATGCAATCGCCTCTCCAGGAGTCTTTTAATCCACCGAGATGAAAATTAAGATTAACCGGCACACAATGTCACACCTGGCAAAGCCAAGAAGATCAAGGAATTTAAATTTCAGTCTAGGTCTTTGAAAGGCCAGTTTTCCGGAGTGAGTTTTAACATTAGTTTTGTTACCATCCTAGGGCAGCGATGTAAAGCTTTTACCTGTTTTAGCTTTCTGCCCTTAACACAAATACCTCATGGAATTTTGTAGGAGTTGGAGGGAGGAAAGACTGTCATTTTAAAAGACCTTGGCAGAATTTCTCTGAGGAAAAGAATTGTCTTTCGTTAAGTCAAATACCTTCATAAGCCATTTAGGTAGAACAATAGTGGTAGTCTAGAAAAAAGAGCAGGAAAAAAAGAGGAATAAATACCTTTTTATATTTATATTTATATTAAAAAGTGAGTACAACATGAGTACGCATAAGGAGCTGAGATGAGTGACCACCAAAGAAGAAAAGCAAATGGATGGAAGCACAGACCGAGGGCACCCAACATACTGGAGAAATACCTCTGAGAAAAATGAGACTACCCGTAAAGAAATCTTCGGTGGGAGCTATGGTTATGGACCTACTGAGACCAGAAATGCCTAAGTTCAGTTTTAAAGTGACTGCTGCGCTGTCAGGTGATACGACCCCAGCCCCTCACGCCATCGGTGAAGGCAACTGTCCACACGGCCAGGTGTGCCAAAGGCAAGGCAGCTGCTGGTGCTTGTGAGTCTATGTGGGCAGAAGGAAGAGACACCTCAGAGGGAGAGATATGTGTTCAGGGGCAGCAGGACAACATAACTTTGGGACCACAGATGCCCTCAAGAATCCTCAGATGCGGGTGGGGGCCGGTAGGGGAGAAACTTAGGGGGGAATGCTTGGACCAGTTCATCTGAGCATTAAAAGAAATTACAAACCAGATGTGGTAGTGCACACCTGGAATTCCAGTACTCTGAGAGGCAGAAAAGTCACCAACCCAATCCCAACCTGGACAGCTTAGAGACTTACTGAGACCTTGTCTCAAAATTAAAAATTAAAAAAGGACTGGGGATGTAGCTTAGTGTGAAGGCCCTGAGTACTGGAAAAGAAAAAAATTACAAATACATAATGAAGGATGATGCAAGGCTGGAAGACTGGCAAGTATCTAAGAAGCGAACAGTGGGAGGACAGAACACAATTTATACCACCATGTTCTATAATCCTGCACTATCCATTCTTGACAATATTGCAGAGATCGCTGGGAATAGCACTTCTGAACCTGCTCTACAAAGCTCTGGCTTCCCACATGTGGCTCAGAGGCTTCCAGAAAGGCCGTGCATTTGGGTCTGCCTTAGTCTATTCAGACTGCCATACCACAGACCAGGCGGCTTACAAACAACAAACAGGTCTCACGGTCTGGAGGTTGGGAAGCCCAAGATTTGGGCACCAGCAGCTTCTGTGTCTGGCGAGGGCACTTCCTGTTTCATACTTGGCACCACTTCCTTGTGTCTTCACACAGTGGAAGGGGTGGGGCAGCTCTAGAGGGCCTCTTTCATAAGGGCACTAACCCCACTCATAAATACACAAATCACCTTCCCACACCATCACTTTGGTGATGAAGTTTCAGTGTATAAATCTTGGTAGGACACAAGCATTCAGACCACAGCAGGCCACTAATCTAATCTTTGCTTTATCAAGAACAGTTTTGTTTTAGGATTACATATTAGGATTCCATACCAGATAACATTTTTAAAATTATTTTTTCTGCTAAAAAGAAGGAAAAAAGCACCAATACCCTCACACACCCACATATTACAGAAAGCCAGAGCTGAAAATGCTAAGCAAATGCATGTGATCAAGACCTGATACTAACAGCCAGGTCTCCTGTTTCCCAGTCCACTTCTTTCTCCTTCTCAGTTGAGACACTAACAAAGGCACCAACAGGAAGCTGAAGTATGTTTGAGGCTAGGTCAGTGTGTACAGTGTTATGGACTCTGGGCATTGGAAAGAACTAACTGTGGGCCAGAAATCGGGAGTCTTCTCAGAAGCATAAACCAGATAGGGGAGAAAGGCTTCCGGGCTACAGCAGACCCGCCCTCTCTGCCAGCTGAGAATAACCTCCCCAGTTCAGTTCCAGACTCTGAGGAAAGCCTGCAGCCGAGGGAGAAGTCTCTAAATGTTCCTCTGTCCTCCCAATGAGGGCTTCAGAGATGCTTCATTTCACTCCCGATGTCGGCCTGAGCTGCCTCTCTTGCATTTCTCCAATTTGTTCCTAACAGAGTCAACTTCAACATTTCCACAAAATTCTGTTGTCAAAGCCACAAATTAAATTTTGAGAAAGTTTCAGGAATAATCTGGAAAAAAAGGGCTGGTTTGAGAACCAAAAGTCCTGGTTCAACCAAAGGACAATTCTGCCAATTAGCTATGTGACTGGAAGAAATTTGATTCATTCTTCTCATCTGTAAAGCGGCTATCATAAGACTTACATTGTACGGTATTGCAAGAAGAACAGATGAAGAAAGCCACTGAGAACATCCATCCCAGGACATGTGAGTCATTCAGTAAATACTGGTTGAATTTGTTTCTATACATGTTAATTCAGCTTTACCAAGAAGGACTGTGGTTCATGGTTGGCTTCTATCATTGATGCTCAACTAAAGCAGGAAGTCCAGCAGCACTCAGAGGCTGTGAAGAGGCACTTCCGCTCTGTGACTGAATTGGGGGTGTTTCCTACAGTGCAGAGTCTCCACCCCCTTCCAGGACATGTGATCTGAAGAGAAATGGCATAGTTGTTCTAAGGTCGCGGTTGACTGTCTGCCCAGACAAACCCCTCTGGAGGTCTCTTGTGATGCAGGGAACATGTTAGCATCACTGAGAACATCTCACTCTGTGGGCTCGAACTTGTAGAGCCACACTGTCCCCCTCACGCAGGCGAATCCAGCCACCTCTGAAGGAAACTCACATCCCTTCCTTCACGTACAACATCTAGAACAGTACGCTTGCGCTTAGCTTAGGAGCAGCAACTCCAGCCCTTTTCCTTCCCTTTCACCAGGCCCCTGTACAGGCCTCTTCTTCAGCTGCACATGTTCAGTCAGGCCACACACCTAATTCAAACAGCAAATGAAAATCTCCAGCCACAGAAGAGCTGCACCCATCCCCTCGTGGCTGCTGTCATTCTGTAACTACACGCAGTCCTCTGCTTAGCCAACAGCTATCCTTTCAAATCACAAACTCACCACTCCAAGGGTCTGATTCTAATGGTTTTCCTATATTTTCACCCAACCCACAACTCTAAAAGCCCCCTCAATTTATAAGCATAATGTAAGGGGATACAAAATTTGAAACATACATATCAGACCAGTCAGCAATTGTGGCATTAATGCTGAGTAACAAACTAACCCAGCATTCAGTGACTACATCATAACTGCAAGTCAGCTGGGACTACTCTGCTCTGCAATTGTCTCCCTGAGTCCCTGGCTGGTGGGGGCAGAAGGTTTTATCGAAGGAAGAAGTCAGAGGCTTCCAGAGATTTGTGTGGGTGCACGCAGAGGATCTTAAAACCTTGGATCAGAGCCCACACATTGTCGCTCGTACCTATTCCATTAGTCAGTCACAACGTAAGTATGCTAAGGCCACAAGGTGGTGAAATAAACAGTATTCCTCCCATGACAGGAGTGCAGAGGGACAGAGGGAGTGTTCACTGACCAATAATCCCATGGGCAAAGCCCGTGGATATGTCAACTCTTTACTCATTGTCCACTTAACATTTCCCTGAACTTCAACTCTCATCTTAAGCAGATAACATACTTCTATGGGTAGACCAGTTGTCTGTCACAAAACTTGCATGAGGTCTGTCCATCATGCCTACTCAGTATTAGATAAGAGATGTGGGAAAATAACAAAGTGTTCAAAAGTTTTTGCAAACTCTCCAGTGCTGTGAGGAGCCTCCACTTTGTGGTCTGGTCTTCTATGTGGATTTCCCTTTGAGTATTTGCTTTGGAATAGATAAACGCAGCTATTCACAGGGCTGCCATCATGTGGTATATCTGCTATGACAGAAAAAAGCAGCTCTTCTACAGAATCATCCCTACTCATCCTATAAGCTGAGTTCCTGACATTTCTCAAATGTCCCACAAAACGACTTCCCAGTCATTGATGGATATGTGGCAAAGAACTTGCAGCCGTTTTTAAACCATCACAGACTCAGGTTCTTCATTTACAAAATAAAGACAAAAATATCTTATTTCATGTGACTGCTTTGAGAATTCGGTAAAATATATGTAAAGTACCTGACATTTATTTGACATTCTAAATGGAAGTCTTTATTTGAGAAAGGGTTGTTGGGACAAAACATCTAGTAATTCTCAAGCTCAGATCTTGGCTCTACAGGAAAGTTATGAGAGATTAAAAGTTTCCAGGGATGTCAACATTTATCTAAAATATACTGTGTGACAGATGTCGCTTTCTACTGTTTTCTACCTGTTAGCCCCATACTGTTTGCACAGCTCAGGGAAATCTAATATCTCTTTTTTATGGTGCAAGGGGCCACCACTATGGTACAATAGCACCCACAGTATAATAGTACAAGAGTCCAAGTGTACAACACTCTGCACACAGGGGAGGAATGTCCCATGGGGGACAGATGCCAAGGAAGAAGTCTTATTGCTGGAAATAGTCCGCGAGTTCTAGGCCCCATTCTACAAACCTGAGAAAGACTAGGAGAAGAACTGGCCTCTGCACAGATACAACCTCACTGAGCAGTGGACGAGACACTGTGGACCAGACAACAAAAGACTGAGAAAAGTCAAAATCCCAAATCTAACACTTGTCACATTAAGACAAGCTCCTTACTGCTTAGAACCCTCATTTCTTTAACTCAGGGATGGCACACAGGCGACGGTCGAAGCCTCATTTTCAGACCTAGTGATACTGACAAACACAGGTACATATTCAATTTTTGAGATCGTGCTTACTTTAAATGTCCCATCTCCATGAGTATTTTCGTAATGATAGCACCTGAGACTTGTGTTTTGGGTTGGAGAATTAACTCATGTCATCTGACAGTGACCCTAGAAACAAAGCCTCCAGTGGGATGAAGCAGTGAAGGCCCCCAGGACCCTTTCAGAAAATTTGGAGCTTTCCAGAGGCTAAAAAGAGGCTGTACGAGACTTTCCAGAACAGTACATTCGAGTTTCTGCCTCTCTCCCCAAGATAGCAGGATAACCCGACAAGAAGCCAACATCCATTTCTCGCTCTGCATCTCTTCGAGCTCCTGTAGTCTGGCCTCCACTCCCTGACTCCGACAGAACAGTCCCCAGAGCCATGACTGACACAGCCACCCACCACCACAGTGGGTGTTTTCTTCCTCATCCCCCTTGACCGTGAACAGCAGTGTTTGGCACTACCGACCTCTCCCTCCATCTTGCAGTCTTCTACTCTTGGCTTTAAGTAGCACAATGCACATCTGTTTTCCCACCAAACTCTCCTTCCCATTCCATTCACAGCTTCATCGTCCTTCACTTGACAGTTGAATTTTGAAAGTCCTCAAAACTTGATCCTGGCTCTTCCCCTCTTCTCACTCTATACTCTTTAGTTCCTGACAGTCTCATGCATGACTATCCCTCGGTGGTTTTCAAATGGCACAAAAATGTACCTGTCTAGTCCAACCCCTTCCGGTGAATGACACCTGTGTCCATAATGACTTCATGGCACCAAGACCCAAAATGTCCAAAATTAAATCTCTTCTACGCACCGAGCATGGTCTTCCTCCAAGGCATCTTTCTCTGTTTATAAAACCACCATCTATCAGGCCAGAAAACTAAGCCACGCTTGAAAGATTTCATTTCCTTGTCTCTGTTCTGTCAGTTAATCCTATTTTCGATTCTATCAGTATCCATCTCTGCTTACCCTGTTATTGAGCTTACTGCAATGGACTAGTAGCTATTAAACCTCCATCAGTATTTTCTAAAACTACAAACCACTCATCAACTGTGAATGGAGTAGATGGTAAACAGCACTTTTTAATGAAATAGACATCTACATAAAGAATAAAATATGAAAGTGCATCACCCATAAAACGGGCAAGTCTTTTCTTGGTCTGTAGGGATCATCTTCAAAAATATTTGACAGTCACTGATACAATCTACTCTGACCTTGCTGTAAAATGTTCTACCAAATCTCAGTATGAGATAAGAGACATGAGGAAATGACGAAGTATTTGAGCATTTGATAAGAGCAAAACCTCTCCGTTCACAGCAGCCATCCTGAGGAGCAGACATACGTATAAACAATACATAACTTAATGAAAGTAATCCTTGTATTACACAAATCTGACATCTCTTCCAGTAGTTTTTTCCACCACCAGCAACCAACTGGGCCCTCCCTAGCCCCAGACTGGTCCTGGCATATTCACCCTCTTTTTCTGTATGCTAATGTCACAGGCCTCCTTTGGCTCCTTCTGATTTTCATGTTCTTTCATATAGGAAAATGTGATGAGCTGTTCCCTGGGTCTGCTTCCTTCTTTTCATCACCTAATTAGCACCCACTCTGAGTCTTGCTTGATACACTAGAACATACTTGCACTTCTATGTGTTTCGTATGAAAGTTTGGTCAATGTCTGTTTGCCCTCCTTGACTTGAAGTTCAATGAGGCCAAGGACTCTGTCTCTACTCACTTGTATCCCGACCCTTGGCACACAGTAGGACCTTTGTTAATATTAGTTAAGTAAGTCTGGGTGTGAATCCAAGGTCTGACAAAGTTGTTATCCTCACTGAGTTTTAGTTTCCAGATCTGAGTTACCGTGAGAATTAATAGCATGTCACAATGCGTCCACTGTTGTTTGATAAATGAATACATGTTCTAATTTCTCAAAAGATCCAGTTTCCTGAGTGTTTAAGACAGTATCTGTGTTCTCCAGTCCCTGCCTCAGGCTTCAACCAACTTCCTCAACTTCTTTTGGTGAGAGTGGGTTTTTTCAGTGTTTCCTTTAAATAAGGTTCAAAATCTGACCACACCCTTATACTTGATTAGCTCCCAAAGTTTTACTGAATGTAAAACCAAAACCACATGGTTGAATGCTGGCTTGATGTTATTTTATGTCATTTTCCTCCCTCAGGTTATAAGTTCCTTGAGGGCAAGGTCCAGAGGCTCCACTTTGTACACGTATTTTTCTCATTTTCCCATGGGCAGGATGAAAGGCAGCGGGGTATCTGAGCAAAGGTGAAAGGTTTGGATTCAAATGGCCCCTTCCTCTTCCCACATGACCACTGGGTGATGCTCTGCTAGTCTGCTACATGTCTCAGCCACTGATTCTAAAACACGGCTGCACATTGGATCATCAGTCTTTTTTATTAGCATTTCTGAAAAATTGAATGTCTGGCTGCTGCCCCAGCCCCGCACCCTCAAATTCTGGTGTGATGGGTTCAGGTTACTATCTAGGCACTGGGGTTTTTGAAAGCTTCCCCTTTGGATTCTACAGCCAAGTTTGGGAACCATTGTTCTAAACCACAAAGACTCTTATCCGGAAAAGAGTGGTGAAAACAGTTTCACTTGTAAACTGTTTATGAAATACTTTAACAAGACTGTAGATAGCAAAGGGTTGACATATTATAAATAACCAGAGAATAATCATTACTGTGATTAGTTGGTGTACCAGAAGGAGAAATATATAGTCACAAGGAATCGGATATTGAAGATTCAGGAAGACACTCATTGGCCTCCCCAGTGATGTAGCATATTTAGAACTTTTTAAATGTCAGCTCACTTTCCATACATCTGGAGCTTTTTTCTGATTGGCAGGAAGTGTGCTGCATCTTTGGGTTGGATCTACCTGCAAGTGACATAGACACCTGCTTTTCTCATCTCATGAACCCAACATCAACATGTCTTGTGAGTCTAATAACCACTTAGGAAAACTTTCTGAGGCCTTTGGCATTCGCAGGGCTAACTTTAATACTTGTGGAGAAAATTTTGATATCAAGTTGCATCTGAGCTTTTGAAACTATTTTGGGTCCGCTACACAGCAGAAGTTGGAGGCTGGCAGAGAGCCGTAAAACAGAGCCAAAAATAAACCAAAGACCATTATAAAAATGCTTTAAGTGCCAAATGCATGAGATGTTAAAATTGCAACATAATGGAGTAAAAATTTACAAAAGAGACTTTCCAAGGGTGGTGAAAAGTATTCCAAACCAGGGAAATACAGTTTGTGAGGAGAAGTCTGGAGAGTACACAAAGCCCCTGGAAATCAGCCTTCCAGACAGCTATGAATGCCCCTAACCGCGGCTGTTCAGTTTATTACCCACCAGGAATCAAGAGCATTCATTTTTCCCCTTATTGGAGAGAGCAAGCCAGAGATCCAGGACACAAGGAGGAGTTTTCATGAAAATTAATTGGGCCACTCTGCTTTTCACCACATCCAGCAAATGCTTCTCTGCTTGCCATATCTCAGATGAAAGACACATTCTCCCTGCTCTTCCCTCAGTATCTGGCCTTTCCGCAATGCACTTGTGTGCACCAGTTCCTTATTTATGGTCTTATTTTCTGAACTCCAAGGAGAGGTGATGATTCACACTGGTGCAGCCCCGCGGTGGCAGCTTTCTGGAAGGGCAGCAGCTAGCGCTGGGCTTCTCCCTCTTGGCTCTGCCCCGCCCACCAGGCTCAGCTTTCTCTGCCCCCACCAGTTCCCACCCTTCTTTTCCCCAATTAGCAACTGCTACCAATTGCACATGGGCAGATTTATGCATGGCTGGGGACCAGCTCATCTCCCACTGACGGTCTAAAAGAAGAGTATGTTCTATGTCAAAAATCCTTTGCACGGAGGCCAACTGTTTTTTTGGAAGTAGCTTCTTTTGACCCAGGTCCATAATTTTTTTAGGTCTGAATTTTATGGGCCTGATGCAAAGTCTGCCAACATTTTCTTTGTGCAGTTTATTCAGAGGACAGCATTATTTCTGAAGTGTGCAAAAGTCGGGGATGTGTCTATCATCCTGGGCCAAGAAAACACACTGGGAAATAAGAGGGCAAGAGGAAGAGAAAGGGCCAGTCCCACGGCCATTTAATAAGAAATTCAGTTATTAATTAATTAGTTTATTTATTTTTTCAGTAGTGTAGTGCTGGAGTTTCAACTCATGGCCTTGTGCATGCTAGATACCTTCCACTGAGCTAAGTCAGTGTGATAGTCCGTCAAAATATTTGTATACACTTTGACGTTAGTGTAGCAAATTCAGTTACACACTCTTTTTTGAGAAGAACTCCTTCAATGAGGCACGAGTCCACAAGCTCGATTGTCCCTAAAAGTTTGCCCTGCTTGAATACGTTGTACCTTTGAACAAGCTGCAGTAGGGCAGACCTGGGCACTGACAGGTGTCAGATGGACAAAGATTATTTTAATTTAATCACACAACTGAAAATGTGAAGCCTGAAACTCTCACACGATGGCCACTTATGCAGAAATTCAAAGACAGCGATTTGTTCTCTAAGATGGCAAGTAGATGGACGTACATAGGAAGCAAACTATACAACGCTTAAGAGATGCTCCTATGTCTTTCCTCAAGGCCCGTTAATTGCTTCATCAATAACAAATTTATAAGAAAATCCCAAGCGAAGCACCCCAAAGCCCAAACTCCCTGGCGTTACAGAAGGCCTCCAGGAGGCTGGGAGGTGTGGTGGTGATAGCTATGGCTTCCTTCCGTTCTGTCCCCTCCTCATTTCCTTCTTCCTATCCCCCCTGCCTCCTGGGGTTATTGCAAGATTTCAGTGGAAACAAAGTGCTGGGAAATGACAACCCCTTGTGCCAAAGTGTGGCCTTATGCATGTCATTAGTACCCCTGGCATTCTTCTTTGTGAGTCACCTCTCCTCTCTACCCTAAGGAGAGTGTGGAAACTGTTGCCTGGCCCTCTGGGGTTTCCCTCAGCCCTTGTCGTCCCATCAAACACACCATTTCTAACCACCGGCTTTAAATGGCTGAAATTAGCAAAATCTCGTTAAGGTAAAAAATGTGAGGGTGTGCCCATTTGTATATGTGTATGCTTATAAAAATACAAGCATATTCTTTCATTTAAATATTTTAAACATTCATAACTAAATCATAAAGTTACATAATTTTGTGCCCTGTTTTCACATACCTTGATCTCCCAGTCTAAACTGATCATTTGACTCAAACCTCAATGGCTAATCCTAGAATATATGCTGACCTAATTGCCAGTGTAATGATTAAAATAGGGAACTCTAACACGAAGAGAGTGTAAACAGTGTGCCAGCGCCTGGTCTAAGTGCTCTGTTGATGTGGCGCTATGGTCCCCCACCTAGAGATGGGGAAACTGAGGCACGGGGGGATTAAATAAGATAGCTACAGTAACACAATTAGGTGGATGAGTCAGGATTCACGTACTCCAGCTCCAGACTATACATCTTAGCTATTGAACTTAAGTACATCTTTAGAGTCTGTGGCAATGACCAAATTGGTACAGGGGGCATGGAGAATATATATGTGGACACTTCAAACTGCACCATTTGTCAGATGCACATAATTCCTATGCATAATGCTGATTTTAATATGCTTCAGATTAAGTAAATAGGTAAATCTTTTTGGTGTCTCTTGGTACATTTAGTCACAGAACCCACTGTTGAGCAGAGGCTTATAAACCTTAGAGACCAAACAGAGGTACCTATATTGCTTACCTGGCATGGTAGAACGATTCACACTAACTTTGAGACCTGTGGTAGTAGCAGTAGTAATATGTGCTGTATTGGCAGCACTAGAAATACAAATAATACTAATAACAACAATAGTAGCAAGAGTCATAATGGTACTGTGATTATCAATTTGTTTTTGTTTTTGTTTTTTGAGACAGGGTCTTACTATGTAGTTCAGACTGGCCTTGAACTCGCTATGAACTCACTACATAGTCCAAGGTGGCCTCGAACTCACGACAGTCCTGCAGCTCAGCCTCCTGAGTGCTGGGATTACAGGCATGCGGCACCATGCCTGGCTGATCAATTTTTTTTTTTTTTTTTTTTTGTGGTGCCGGGGATTGAACTCAGGCCCTTGTGCTTACAAGGCAAGCACTCTAATCACTGAGCTAAATCCTCAGCCCCTGGCTGATCAATTATTATTTACCAAGCATTATGCTAAATGTTTTCACAGTCATCATTTTAGGTAAGCCTCGTCATCAAAGCCCCTACATCAGGTATTGTTACCCTTATTTTACAGACGGAGAAACTGATATTTATAGAAAGACTGAATAAATTTTGTAAGTATTCCAGGAAAAGGATGTGAACCTAGGTCTTAGTTCAAGATTGTATGACTGTCTACTGCCAGTCCAACTTTCTGACCAGTTTTTCCACCTGTAAAATGAAGGGAGTTGAATTCCAGGAACACTTCTAGCACTATGGTCAAAGGATTGAGCACCATTGAAGGAATATAAAATTGGATCTTATTTAAGAAGTAAACAGAGATGCAATGATTTGACTAGACAAAGAAAAATAATAGTAATAATCCCAGCTTCAGGGAAAGAATATAAAGTATTTCCACCCACAAAACCTCAGTTCTGAGAATGCAGGAACTAGGAAGTCAGGGTGACCAAAGGCCGGGAGAGCCAGAATCTTAATCAGAGCACAGATTCTCAGACAGGTGGATACGGAGGAAGCATCGTGGTGTTGAATGTAAAGTGCACCACAGAGTTGGGGTGTGCCAAGATGTATTACGTGTAAGCCATTTGTCACTAGAAGTAAGAGAGAGTCACTGTTTTACATAGTGTAGGACACTGTGAGAAAGCGATTTCTTGTTTTGATACAAAGAAAAAGTCTCCATTTAGGGTTTATAAGCACTTAACACCTTTAGAACTAGTTTCCTTTTTAAAGAATAGAGAGCACCTTCAAACGTGGAGCCTCTGCCAGCTAAAACTTAATGATTTTGATCCATTTTTATTTCCCATCATTCCTTTTCATTGATAGAAAGTGATACTTGCTTTCAATTGACAGTGATGCATTGGTTCTCAAGCTTGAATGTGCACAAAACAGCACACAGAGAATCATTAAAACATATTGTCCTAGATCCCATCTCCAGAGAGTCGGAGTCACCGGGTCAGAATGGGGTCCGTGAATTTGCACTTGTAATTAACAGTTCCTACATGAGGCTAATGCACAATTCGAAGGCATATTACCAGAGCAATTATACAAAATATTTTCTTTAAATAAATTTATTTTAATAAAACAAGTGAGCCAGATTGGAAGGAAATATTATGTATAAAGTAGCAAAGTAGTATGTAGGAAAGGCAAAAGTCATAACTCGGATACTTTCAACTGAATTTAGAACATGCCAGCCTAGAACTCACTCTGATGGAAATTTTCTGGATGTGCAAACCAAGCTCCCCATCTATAAAGTTTCTTCATCTATAAAGCTCAGCTAGATGTCCTTAAATATCTCTTACAACTCCGTTTCTAAAAGTTGTGCATAAGTATGAGCACTCAAACCAGAAGTATTTCGGGTACCAAAATGTGATATAGCTTTAAGAAATTAAAATCTTCTGAATGTCTTTTAAATTTAACTGGACCATAAGTGTAATTAAACCATTTGACTTCCCCAAGTGAGATTATCCTGAAAGAAAAAAAAAAACACTTAAGATTTCCCTACACTCTCATTAATGTAAGTAGCCTATGGTAGAATTAGTCAATTGGTCATGCATAGGTTAAATTTGTTTCACCTGCTTGATAAAGTATATCTATTCTTGCATGATTACCCTTTCGAAGTAGTTTGAATGACTCTGAATTTCTCTCTCAGTCTCATTTGAAATTCACGTAACAAATTTCCAACATAAATAGAATAGAAACTTCCAATGGTAAAAGAGCAAAATGCGTATGTTTTCCTCCCCGAATCATTTTGAATTAACCTAAAAACAAGACCTTTGAGGGGCAGAAAGACAAATTTCAACTGGATGAAATCTAGGTACACTTGTAATTGTGAGCCAAAATTGTATGAGAAAAAGCTCCCAAATTTAGTGATCAGCAGCCCAGAGCACAGAATAGTACTGGGGGCACACCTGAGCTCATAGAGCCCAAAGAAGGGGGCGCCCTCAGAGGTAGAAGCAAACATTCTTTATCGGCAGCTGTGAGGCAAGATTGTGCAGTGATGTTGCACAATACCTGCTTCCCTGGTGCCTTCTTAGCAGAAAGAACAGCAAGAAAGGCCAGGGTCAAAGAAGAAACACAGAGACTTGCCTTCATTCCTTGACATGGTGTATTGCCAGTGCAAGGAGGAGAGATGCTGAAGTTTGGGGAGACACTGAACTCTGTCAGCCTCAAAGATGCAAAAGTTAATTAACTGATGCTCAGAACTCTGTATCATAAAGACTTTCACTGTGCACAAGCAAAGCCTTCTGCTACCCTAGATACTGTCAACATAAAATGTCGCCAAATGCCTGCTTTATCACTCAAAGATGAGCTGATCACGTAAAAGAATTAGCAACGGATCTAGTCAAGTCAAAAACATTATAGCAAAATACAAAAGGAAAGAAGAAGGGGGAAAAAATGGCAAAATTATACACATCATTTAGGCTGGTCAACCTGCTGTACCTCTGGCAAAAATACCTGAGAAAAGCAACTTAAAAGAAGGTTTATTTTGGTTTCAGAGGGCTCAGTCCATGGTTACTTGGCTCTGTGTTTCTGAGGCTATAGTGAGGAAGGACATCATGGTGGAGGTGGGGGGTACACATGGTAGTGGAAAGCTGCTCACCTCCTGGTGGTCAGGAAGAGAGTGAGAGAGAAAGGGGCCAGGGACAAAATATACTCTTCAAGGGCACAATACTGTGAACTACTTCCTCTGAATGGGCCTCACCTCCTAAAGTTTCCTCCAATATCCCATTAAGCTATAAATTTATTGATGGATTAGTGAGCCTGCATGATCTAATCCCCTCTCACAAGCACACCTCTAAATTCTATTGCACTGGGGACCAAGCCTTTAACACATTAGCTTCAGGGAGACATTTCCAATCCCAATCATAGCACCGCAAAAATTCATTTCAATGAAGCAGATGACAGCAGCAAACACATACCCAAGATCTCAGAGAATTAAATAAAATAAATGTCATTTTACAACAAAAGCACAAAGAAAAGATACAAATACTCAAGAAGAAAAATTATGATACATTGCAAGATTAGATATGAAGTGTCCAGAGCTCAGGAAAGATATGGAAAAGAAAGATAAAACCATCTCAGGAATTGAGACCAGCAGGGATAAATCAAAAGGAAAAATAGACACCACAGAAAACATAGGATTCAAGAACGAGAGTAAAATAAATACAGTATCAGTCAGTTTTTGGTCACTGGGACCTAATTCCCAGCACATACAGCATAAAGGAGGAAGAGTTTATTTTTGTTCAAGGTTTCAAAGGATTCGGGTCATGGTTGGCTGGTTCATCTTCACAGGGGGTCATGGCAGAGCTAAGCCGCTCATTTCACAGTGGCTAGCATGCAGAGCAGAGAAAGAGTCCCCGAGAAGAAAGGGCAGGGACCATATATGTCTCCATAGTCAAGCTACTCTACACTCGGATACACCCGGAAGTGCGTTTTACTAATTCATGAGGTGGCTCCCAAGCCAATCAAGTTGACGATTAACCTAAACTGTCACAGATGAATAAAGAGTTTTGCAGGATTAGTGAGCAAATAGAAGATAAACAATTGCACGTCCTTTAACAAGGGCAACACACACTGAGAAATGTGTCATTAGTCAGTTTCACCATTGTGTACACTTACACAAACTTAGGTGGGAGAGGACAATCTTTCAGTGTTGCCTCTGATGAAAGAAAGAGATGTAGTAAACCTGGGATGTATGAGGCTGCTGTCAGTGCAGCCAAAGTGGTTTATAGCAAACTTTTTATTTAAAAAAACACTCTAAAAAGTATAGTAGCATCAGCACACAAACCAGTAACAATTATTCATTACCATTATGCGGTACTGTGTACTGTAGATGATTGTGTGTGTTACATTCTTCAACAACTGGCAGCAGACTAGGCTTTTTTACACCAGTATCACTATAAACACACGACTAATGCATTATACACCAACATGATGATAGCAGTGATATCTAGAGTGATAGGAATTTTTCAGCTCCATTATAATCCTAGAGAATCATTATTGTATATGTGGTCCATTATTGGCCATATTAACATTATGCAGAACATGACTGTGGTCATAAAATAAATGAGATTCTAAATTCAATTAATTTTGTTCCTGAGAAAAGAGAACTGATTGAAGAGAAGAAGAAAAATCAAAGATATAATTCAAGATAGTTGTCCTAAATAAAAGCAGATTTAAAACAGATTGAAGCTTACATTACACCAAAAAGAAAAACCTCTAAATCAGAGAGATAAACATCAAGATGTACTTCAGGAAACTAACTAAATCCAAAATCATGAAATAATTATTTAAGTAGCTCTCCAAAATTGACCATGAATTGACCATGAAATCTCCATTGATTTAGCCTATTAATAATAGCAATTTCTTCCCATTCCACTTAATTAGAAAAGTTTGGAAATAAATACTGAGAAAACGTGAGAATGTAGCTCAGTTACACTAACTGAAATGTAAGCATTTATTTTATTTAAGTATTTATTTTATTTTGAATAATATTGTAATAGAAGTCTGAGTGTTTTTAGCCAGGCATGATGGCACACACCTGTAATTCTAGAATTCTAAGAGGCTGAGGAAGTAGGGTCATAAATTCAAGTCCAATATGGGCAACTTAGTGACTAAGCAAGACCCTCTCTCCAAATAAAAAATAAATAAAAAATAAAAAGGGTGTGTATCTAGTTCGGTACAAAGGCCCTGTGTTCAACCCGCAGCACTACCCCACTGGGGGGAGGGGTTCAATATTTCTAGGCAGTACTCCTTAAAATTGTCAAAAATTCCCACTGAACAGAGGAGACCTGAGTGAAATACAATGAATATATGCAGTGTGTTTCCCTGGATAGGGTCCTGGAAAAGAAAAAAAGACATTATTATAAAAACTGATGAAATACAATTAAAGTTTGACATTTAGTCAAGAGTAAGGGGCAAATGTGGGTTTACTGGTTGTGAAAAGTGTACAACAGTAAGACAAGATGTTAACAGTGGAGAAAGGGGGATAAAGAATATGTAGGTACCCTCTGCACTAATTTTGCAATTTTCTATAAATGTAAAAATTTTAATTAAAAGTTTATTTTCTTTGAATGAGAGTAAGTGTATACCTTTTTAGAAAACGACAAGAAAGGGTAGAATAGGAATACAACAGTCATTTTGTTAAATTTTTAAAAAAGACTTTCAAATTAATTCACATGGAACTTCATCAGGGTCCTCACTTATTCTATATTTTACTAAAACACACAAGAGTATAAGAGATGTCATAATAAACTTTTATGTTCTCTTCACCAACCAATGGTAGTTTTCACCATCTTATTTCACTTAATATTAAAACACCAGCAATGCAGAAAAGGTAGTGTAAATGAAAAGCGAAATCGATGATTTGGAAATCACTCCTTAAAAAGCGCAGTACTCATAATTAAATTCAAGGTCCAGGTCTTCAAATGACAAATCAAATAAATAAAGAATTCACAAGTTGACCAAAAATGAAAGAGAGAGAGAGAGAGAGAAAACATGAAAAGATACCTCACAGAAAAGGAAATAAAAATGATTTCTAACATTTGAAAATATATTAAATGTCATTAATAATAAGCGAAATATAAATAACAGGAGCCTGCGGTTTAGGCAGCAGAATGGCAAAGATCAGCACAGGTTGTAACACCCTGAGTTGACACGGCGATGAGGAAAGAGCCACTCCCATGTATCATAAATGGAAAAGCCGACTGCCATGTTCTTACTGAAAGATGGTTTGGCAATCTCTTTCCAAATTAAAATAGTCACGTGCTCTTGACCAGTAATTGTGCTTCCAGGAAACAATGTCGCGAATGCACTCACAGATGTACGCTAAGATGTATGCACAAGGTATTTATTAGCGCATTCCCCACAAAAAGCCCACATTTGCATATTGGTAGTAATCCAAATGTTCAATAACAAAGGATTATGTTTAAAACATTATAATACATCAAAATAGTGAAATGTTGTGGAACAACTGGAAAAGCTAAGGCAGTTCTATATGTAATATGCAACAACCTCCAAAATACCCTAGTGAGTTTAAAAACAAGGTCCAGAGAAATTTGCATAGCACAAGGAAAGGCGTGTGTAAAATAAGGATGAAAGAAAAGAAATCCCATTTGGTTTCACAGAGCAGGAGACCTGGACGTTTTTGTTCTTCTCAGTAGCTGAGTGGATTTAGCTACGTGCAAACACCACTCTGGTCCCAAGCATGAATCTGGCCCAAGTTTCGTTTCTTCTGCCTTCCTTGGAAAGAGGCCTTGTCCCAATATCCAGCCTCTTCAGTATGACCAGATATGCTCCTCATCCATCATTACCAGCTTCCTGGGTGGGTGCAGGCATTTCCTAAGGGCTTGACAATAAAAGAGTTTCTCAGTCACTAGGAGAGAGATAGCCACTCTTATCAGAAAAGATTCAGAAGATATCCTTGAGGCACATGAGTCTTCAGAGCAGGGGAAATCTGACTGCTTTGTTACTAGGTTCTTACTGCTTTGGTATTAGGGTCTTACTCCCAGACAAACCCCACAAAGTCTTTTCCATTCCTTCAGCTGCTCCCTGACCCTAACAGCATAAACATAGAGAAAAGAAAAAAGAATAACATTGGAGACTGCGCTCAGAGTAAAAGAAATTTCAGAGGAGATGGAGCTGGACCGAGAGAGAAGTTCTTGAGGATCCACCCCGGACGGGTCTTTTCAACAGCTGTTAAGATGATGTGTCAGCGAGACCACTGGTTTCCCTCAAAGAGTTTCGACACTGAAAGTCTTTCCGCTTCACACACGATTGAAGACGGACTGTCAGAGCATCTGCTCTTTTTCCCAAGCACAGGACTGCCCTCCACCACCGTCACTGGATCTTGGGCCCGGGTCCCAAGTAGAGGCCTAGACAAAAGCCACTGCACAGAGAGCTGACGCTGTGTTGACTTGCTAACTCTTCCGGTGTCATATGTAGCTACTGTTATTGGGAGAGGGCTAGAAAGCTGTAGGGAGAAGAAAGAGGATTCTGGGGAAGAAAAGCAGAAGTATCTCTCTCAGTCAGAATAGGAAGAAGCATTCAAATCCATTTAACTCATCCACACCAGTGGTCTTGCTGGGGAACTGCTGTCTCACTCCCTGGGATGCTCTTAGATACACACCATCAGCATCTATCTGGTGTGACACAGGACTAGCATTTTTGTTTGCGTGATTACACATTCAACATTTTGCCTTTCTGCCTTTGCCCGTAATGGATAACTCAGTGAGCCAGGGGATCACTGTATAGAAGAAGAGGTCTTTTCAACTTTCCATTAGTCCGACAGATCTCTCTGTCTCTCCCATGGCTTCTAGAACAAATCAGTGTAAGCAAGACAATGACATTCTGCAATTACATGAAGTGTTCAAAGTACGTAATGATTTTCTTAATTTAAGGAACTACTGTACATTGGCTTCGTGCTTCTGTGAGGAAATACAAATACTCACCAAGGGCAAAACGAAATCACCCAAGATTTGAATCAAGAAAACCAGAGTTTTGACTCTATCTTTTAGCTGTAAAAACTCCTCAACTGGAAAAAGTTTAATTTAACATTTGCATTAATTTCCATACACAAGATTAATATTTGACCCTTTACTACATACCAAGTAGAAGGAAAACAAACTATCACTTACCAAATAAATTCCCATATTCATTTACTCAGCACTATCTTGTGCTAACTAGCATGCACTTAACATTCTAATTACGAATGTTACATATGTAATCATTATGCAAATCCAACATTTTCTTAGCAAACTTCTGTAGGCATATGCATCAAAAACTATATTTTTAAAGCTATGTGTACATATATTTATGAGTAAAGATAAAGAATTTTATTAATTTAGGCTGTCTTTTTCTCCTTGTCTTTTATTACTGTGAATGAGAAAAGCTATCCTACATGTAATAAGTCTGCTCATTTTATATCTTTCCCACTTATGATTCATCAAAGGTGGGTAAATCATCTAGGCAAAAGATAAACCTGAAAAGTACATGGGCTTCCATGGTTTCCAAAGAGTACAGAGAAATATTAATGTTTCTTGAGCTAATGTTTTAATGCTTGTAAAAATGTGTGGTGGCAGTGGGGACAGGAGTGAGGGAGCCAGATGCCCCCTTGACAACATCCTCTAAAATGGCACTTTTTCAATCATTATAACTATAATGAAAATACAGAAGAGGTGGAAGAAAGACATAGAACTCATCTATTAGTAAATTCACTAAATGGCATGTGTTAGGCATTGTTCTTGGTCTCTGTATAATCACTGAGTTAAACAGAGTCCTTCCCTTGTAGACCCCAGGTTTCAGTGGAAGAAGACAGGTATTACACAAACAAACGAGAAGAAAATGAAGCAGAGTCAGGGGAAGACAAGAGCAGGGTGATTTAGATAGCGCGGTCATGAAAGGCCTTGCTTAAGAAGCGGCACTTGTGCAACCTGAGAGAAGTGACAGGGTTAACAGTGAAATTTGAAGATCATCATAGTCATAGTCTGGATATTTTTTAAGATACAAACAAGTTTTCTGACAGATCAGTGTGAAGCATGATAGTGGACCAAAGTTGGGATTTGTGGCCTGAGCAGTTGGATAAATGCATGTTCCATTTAAAGGGGGAATGCTAGCACCACAAGGATTTGGGGTTTGGAACTAAGATTTCAGTTTTATCCTTTTTAAAGTGGAGCTACCGATTTGTTTTCCGAGAGGAACTTCCAAAGAGGCAAGCAGGACCTGAGAGATGGAAGATCAGGGCAGAGATCTGGCCCGGAGGTACAAATCTGAGACTCATTGCCTGAGCAATGGCACTTCAGAGAAAGGAACAGATGGGATCACATCTGTCAATATATGGAAGAAAGTAAAGAAAAATTCTTGGGCACACTGACATTAAGAGGTCTGAAAGATAGACGGTATCTCCAAAAAGAGACTACAAAGAATGGATAATCAAGAAAAAGGACATGTTGTCCCTGGAAGCCAGATGAAGAAAGTGTCAAGGAGGAAACAATCCGCTGTGTCAGATATTCTCAGAGATACAGTACGATGAAGACTGAGTATTAACTCCAGAATTCGGCAGTGAGAAAATCTGATTGGCGTGGAAAGGGAAAACATCAATGACCAGAGAGGGCAGGCAGACCACAGGTCTTTAAAAACGGGCTTGCTTACATCACCAGCAAAACTGTGGTACCTGCTTACACTTACACATGTGCACATGCATGCACACAGGCACACGCCCATGTATGCACAACTAGTCCTGTTCACAGGCTGTCTCCCCAAGATTAGAAACCAAACCAGCTTCTTGGGCCAGTAACTGCTCTGTAGTGTATTTCACTTCAGTGTACAACTTTACACAGCTGCATATTTATTTAACTGTCTGGGATAAGTTCTTAATAAAAGGTATCAGAAAAAGAAGAGTCTTGAGGCAGCTAGAAAATATAGTTAATAGGGGGATAACATTTCCGCTAAAACAATGGCTCTATTCAGTGTGACATGAAGATGACCCCAAAGAGCTTAGAGTCATTATTCTGCTGACTTTGCTAATAAGGGTAAACACATTTTGTTTGACAGACTAAAGCCAAAGAAATTTCCTCTTTCAGCTACTGCAGAGAGAGGCAAGCTGCAGGTGTTGGAGTAAGCCTGGACCTGCCTAAACATGGAAGGAATCCATCCATTGATCTGTGTCTAAAAATAATTGAGAAAGTAGAGTGAGATGCTTGGGTGGACTACTTTTCTTTTACCAAGACGTGTTTAGTGTGCTGTTCTCATTTAAGGTATCAGAACTTACCATAAAACACAAACATCGCTTCTTGGCTTTAACAAACAAAAAAATGAAAAAGAATAATACATACAATTCATCATATTAATGTGTTAATCTCTAATGAAGGCAACGGACATTAATTAAATAAGCAAACCATTAGGGCCGGAGCAGAAATTCCAGGGCACTCACAGATCTGTTGATGGCTGCTAATGTTAGCCACAACCTACAAATCCTAAAAAGAGACAAGCAAAATGTGGTTAATTCCAAGACTGAAAGATTTACTGCTGTTGAATAAAATTGGCCAAAACTATATTAAAAGAAATGAACTGGCAACATCACACTGGATGGGGAAGAACAGAAAATACTTCCTCTAAATTCAGGAACAAGAAAACGCTGTCTGCTCTCCCAACTTCTGTTCAATATAGTACTTGAAACTTTAGCCAGAGCAACTAGGCAAGAGAAAGAAATAAAAAGATATGAATAGGAAAGGAAAAGTTGAATTATCCTTATTCACAGGTGACATGATCCTATAATTAGAAGACCCGGAAGACTCTCCCAAAAGACTTAGAGCTGAAAAAAAAAAATTCAGGAAAGTAGCAGGATAGAAAATCAGCATTAAAAAATGAATAACTTTTCTGTACATCAATAACGAACTACTTGAGAGAGGAATCAGAAAAACAATTCCATTCACAATAAATTCGATAGGTGAATAAACAAATAACCTAGAAATCAATGAAAGAGATGAAGGACCTCTACAGTGAAAATTACAGAATTCAGAAGAAAGAATTGAAGAAGACATTAGAAGTTGGAAAGACTGATCATGTTCATGGATTGGCAGAAATAATATTGTTAAAATCACCATTTTACCAAAGATGATCTACACATTCAATGCAATTCCCATCACAATTCCAATGAAATTCTTCACAGAACCATAAAAACAATCCTAAAATACACATGGAACCACAAAAGACCCAGCAAGGTTGAAGCAATCCTAATCAATAAGAGCGAGGCTGGAGGCACCACAAGACCTGGTTTCAAATTATACTGCCCACCCATAGTAACGAAACAGCATGGTACTGGCACAAAAACAGACACATAGACCAGTGGAAGAGAATAGAGAGCACAAATACAAACCCACACATCTACAGCCATTTGATTCTGGACAAAGGGACCAAAACATATGTTGGAGAAGAGACATCCTCTAGAAAGACTAGATGCACACTTGTAGAAGATTAAAACTAGATCCCCAGTCTTTCACTCTGTACCAAAAAAAAAAACCTAATTGAAATGGGTCAAAGGCCTATCTATAAGACCTGAGAATTTGAAATTGCTAGAAGAACATAAGGGAAACACCTGCAGCTGTAGGCCTGAGCAAAGACTCCAATAGCACAGGAAACAATAATGGGATTCAACAGATGGAACTACATCAAATTAAAAAGAAATTTCTGCACAGCAAAAGAAATAACCAATAGAGTGAAGAGACCGCATACAGAACTGGACAAAATCTTTACTACCTGCTCTCTCAACAGAAGATTAATATCTAGACTATATAAAGAACTCAGGAAACCTAATACCAAAAAACCAAATCAATAAATGGGCAAATGAATTAAACAGACACTTCTCAAAAAAAGTACAAACTGCCAATAAGTATATAAAATATGTTCAACAATGTAGCCATTAGAGAAATGCAAATCAAACTACTTTGAGATTCCATTTTATCCCAGTCAAAATGGCTATCATCAAAAAACAAATGAATGAATAAATACTGGTGAAGGTTCGGGGGGTCTATACTACTGGTAGAAATGTAAATTGGTACAGACACTATGGAAGTCAGTATGGAAGTTCCTCAAAAAACTAAAAACAGAACCACTGCATGACCCAACTGTAGCACTCTTTGATACACGCCTCAAGGAATTAAAGTCATCATATAGTAGGGATACCTGCTTACCGATGTTTATTGTGGCATAATTCACAGTACCCAAAATGTATGACAGGCCTTTGTGACCATCAACAGATTAATGGATGAAGAAAATGCAGTGTTATTCAGTCATAAAAAAAGAATGAAATTATGTTATTTGCAGGAAAGAGGATGAAACCGGAGGTCTTCATGTTAAGCAAATAAGCTGGACTCAGAGAGATAGCACTTGCTTTCCCTGCTACGTAGAATCAGGAAAAAAAAAAAAAAAGACTTGCATAAAAGTAGAAGGGAAACTTTTAATAGATAAGAAGAAGGTAGTAAGAATAAGGGAGAAGAGGAAAGGAAGTGTAAGAGAGGGTATGGGGGTCGAATGTGATCTAAATATGCTACATGCATGTATGGAAATGCCACACTGAAAATCAAAATTTTATAAAATGAATAGGCACCATTAAAAATATTTCTTAGAAATGAACTGGGTCTATCAACATGGCTGGCTCACGAGAGTATAATGTTCAAGGGATGATATGATGTTCAAAAATAATGCTACTATTTGGTATCATTTATGTGTATTTCTAAACATGCTCACAAACTAATCCTAGATATTGGTTGTGTGCAAAGTTCTCTGGAGAGGAAGGGACTATGGATCCCTACAGTGCATATGAAGAAGGAATACATGAATGGCCACATGGATTTTCTTACACACCACGTGTAAATCCTCGGTTGTCCCATAAAGTCTACCACATCATTGTTCCTTTCTCCTGAGATAGTGTGCTCATGAAGTTTAAGACCAGACACTAGTCTCACCATTGATGGCCCACGGTGAGACTTGGTTTGGACCAGTTTCTTAGCCAGTCATCCAACATGTCCACCAGAACCGTCCTTGCCATACATCTGACAACCAGGGAATGGACTCTTGACTCCTTGTTGGTCAACAGTTACAAGGAGGTCAAGGAACTATGGCAAGATGAAGCCTGTAAGCAGAACACAAACAACCACTGAGTAAAAGCGAAGGAGCAAAGACGGAGTGAAGCTTACTGACAGATCTGACCCCAGGAGAAATGTCGAAATCCAAATTATCATTTTGGCATGTACGATTTGGCATCCAGATGGACAACACTAAACAATTCCGTTCTATTTAATTATTTAAATCTCATTTTATGACCCACTTACTCAGCAAGTGCAGCTGTTTAAAGTCTATTTCATAGGAACCACGTTATGGTTTTGCTATGTAGGTGAAGACTTTCTGTAGTCTCTACCTCATTTACATTAGATAACTCCTTCTCAGCTGACTGCACGTTTTGCCAAGGAGGAAAAGAACAAATATTCCCTGAATTCCTTGCATGTGGCAGGCCCCGGGCCACCCACTTCTCCATATCATCTCAATTCATCCCAATAGTATGAGATCAATATCACCCCATTCCGCAGATGAGAAAACTAGGATCTTTTCTCAGAAAACTGTTGAAGGAATTGGCCCAAAGTCATATAGCTGGGAAGCAGCAGGTTGAGATTTCAAACCAAGGTTACCTTTGTTCTAGAGACAATTCATTTGAATAATAATAATAATACACCTGGTAGGAAACATCATGCATAGTCATCATGGTAAATGGAAATGAAAATTCTGAGAGAAAACAGAAGGGCTGTTGTTGACAGATTTTTGCCACCTCCCTATTCCTGCCCTTACTGGCAGTACACTGTGACTATGGAAATCTCCCTAATTGAGATCTAGTAATCTATGACCAAATTTAATGAGCGCATGAGCCCTCTGGGGTCTTGTTAAAGGGCAGAGTCAGATTCCAGGTCTGGAACGGAGGTGAGGTTATGCAGGCCCAAGAGTGCCACAAGATAATGATCTTTCTGCTCCATGGGCCACACTTTGAGTCAGAAGGAACTGCAGGATATCTATCTATTTTCAGGAGATGGTGGCCCCCAGGGAGACTCTTCCACTGACGGAACTCATTAAAACCAGTCGTGAATGACAGGGCTTACAAAACAATTTTTTTCTTAGTTCTTAGATAGAGATCTTCCAGAACAGACCCGAAGAGAAGATTTATCTACAAAAAGGGCCTCTCTCAGCTTCTCCAAAATTACGGGTTTATCATTTTACAGATATCTACACAAACTCAGAAGTCTCTTTTTCCTCAGTACATCACACACATTGGTGTCTCGGATAAATACAGAATCTAAGGAATAATCTAGTTTCAAGATGAACTTTTTAACCATAAATCCTTGGTTCATACATTCTGCTTTGCTTAACAGAGGAATAGTAGCAACTGTTAGATAGCGCTAAGTTTTTTTTTTTTTTATTATAATTGAATCTCTGGTCTCAATAAAATAATCCAAGATACTTAAGGATCTTTTGAGAGGTGTGTTTGTATTCTCACCTCAGGATAGCACTAAATTTAAGTATTCCAAAGCCCTGTTTCAAATGGCACTTAGAAAGAACTGTATTCCAACATCTTCCTTTTGAATTCATACCTGAGCAATTTGATACAAATATTTAGATAAGCTAGATAGGTGCTCTCCAATACAGTAATTTTAAAAAAAATGGATGTCATTCTTATCCATTCTGAAAATATAACCTTTTTCTAACGTAAAGAAGATAAACATATTGATCAAATGTAATCAGGTAGGGTGTTAACTCTGACTATAACTGAACCAAAATCATAAGATTTGGCCACTGTTACAAAATGGATAATATTGCTTCAGAGAGCGAGGCAGGAAGATTTTGAGTTTGAGGCCAATCTGACCAACTTAACAAGACCATTGCCTCAGAAAAGGGAAGAGAAGGGAAGGAAATGGAAGGGGAGGGGAGGGGAGGGGTGGGAAGGGGAGAGGAAGGGAAAGGAAGGGAAGGGAAGGGGAAAAGGGAAAAGGGAAAGAAAAAAATGGGTAATTCCAAACGATCCTGCTCCTTGGGCTCACTCATTTAATTAACTGCAGTGTATTTTGTGGGTGACTTATCCTAATAAATCAGAATACTCGTCTCAACAAAATTTAAAATTTTACACAATAGAATTGAAGAAACTCATCTCAAAATCATCCATGAACAGTGAACATTGTCTTTGCCTACCCAAAAAGCCCTTCCTTCCTTAGTTACTAGGGTCTTTTTAGAGAGCTGTATCTGAACATATTACATGTTTCTGCCTCCAGGAAGGCAACTGTGTTTTGGAAGAAACCAACTCCACACCTAGCCAATCAACCTACTGAGTATTCTTTATCTGGGTGGAGTAATTTATGCAGGGGTGGACTCTGGATCCAACTGGAAGTCAATAGTCACAATAAAATGTGATAAAAATTTTGTTACCACAGCCTGAGTTTAAACCTTCACACGAGGGGCTGAGGATTTACCTCAGCAGTTAGAGTGCTTGCCTTGCAAGCATAAAGCTCCAAGTTCAATCCCCAGCTCCAAAAAAAAACCAAACA
Organism: Hystrix cristata; assembly: GCA_004026905.1. Taxonomy (NCBI): domain Eukaryota; kingdom Metazoa; phylum Chordata; class Mammalia; order Rodentia; family Hystricidae; genus Hystrix; species Hystrix cristata. The sequence goes on from PVJO010013338.1 coordinate 49,743, forward strand.
AATGAACAAACAAACAAACAAAAAACCTTCACATTAGTTGAGGGAAGACGCAAAAGGAATCCTCTCTCTAGTCGTGGTGTCAACAAAGCCATCTTCTGCCCACAGGGGAGCCGCTCTTATGATGAGCCTGGCACCTTGGCCGGGTAGCTAGCAGTTGCTGGTTGTTCCATAGACGTATCCTCCGCATGCACTTTCAATCTTCTCTCTAACCTATATTCCTCTAATTGATTTAAGGAGACATTTTCAAAGCCCTTTCAAATGTCTTGTTTTAGTTCCAAGTACACACTGCCACATTTCCCCTGTCACTACAGTCCAACATATCTGTCAGAGAAGGAAATGAGGTCAGAAAGGATGACCCCAACACTGCCCTTCTTAGAATGCCAAGAAATAAAGTTCCTAATCCAATACTTTGCAGGACCTCTCTTCTTTTTGAAAACTGGACTGGCCAAATGGCATTTCCCATATGTGATCTAGCATACTTCATGTTCGCTGGGGATACTCAACAATCCAATTACAAGTTGGTTGTTTTTTTTTTAAGATGCTAAAATATGCAAATATCCCTCAGTCTCCAAGGGGAATGATTCCAGGACACCCCCTAGATATCAAAATCTGTTGATGCCCAAATCCTCACATAAAATGATACGTACAGTATACATAACCGACCATACCCTCTCAGTACTTTAAATCATCTCTAGATTACTCATAGTACCTACCACAATTTAAATGTTATGTAAATAGATGTTGTATTGCACTGTTTAGGGGGAAATGATAAGAAAAAAGGATGTACATGTTCAGTACAGATACAATCGTCTTCAAGATATTTTCTATCCAGGGCTGTTTGAATCCACACATGTAGAACTCCTGGACACAGAGGGGCAGCTTGTTATTTAAAGAGAAATATGCATTTACAGTCAGAGATTGCTTTCTTCTCTCTTTATAATTTCTTTATCCCTTTGGACTTTCTCTCCCCTTGTCCAACCAGAGATCCCCCTAAGCACAATTCTACTATTAAAGGTTTTGTAATCGTTTTCGCTCCTTTTTAAAATTAGGTAGACATTTCTTTGTCCCCACCAGCTTCACGGTGATTGTGGTCAGCAATCTTTAGTATGTACCTCACAGTCCAAGCTAAGAGTCAAACTTTCCCACGCAACACAAAGGAGAAACAGAGACAGAAGGCCGCATCCCTCCTTTTAAAAGACTGCACTGGCTATCTTGTGTTATGTTATGCTGAAACAAGAAACTCTAAAATATCAGGAGTTCACATTTTTTTCTCACTTTCTTCACAGGCTGTCTGTTGTGTGGCTGAAGCTCTATTCCACATTTCCTCCCAAGTGGAGATTGTTACGGGCCGAATATTTCCCGTCAAAGATTCCTATGTTGAAACCCTAATACCCAATGCCTCAGAGTACAACATATTTGGAGATGAGGCTCAGTAGGGTGTGCCCTGGTCCAGTGTGACTGGGATCCTCACAAAAAGAGCAAACTAGGACCCAGCAGGGACGGTGTGCTGCAGACAGGCAAAAGACAACATCTGCAAGCCAAGCAGAGTGACCTGGAGCAGATCCTTCACTCGCAACCCTGAGAACACTTTGATCTCTGACAGCTAGTTTCTAGAACTGCGAGAAAGAAACTTCTGTTTTTAAGCCCCCAACTCTGTGGTATCCAATCAGCCTTAACAAACTAAAAGGAGAATTCACACTGAAGAAGCAGTCTTCAGCCTGCAGGCACAGGGAGGGGGAAACGTCTGATCTACACCAATCCTCTCCAAGCACCTGCAAAAGCATCTGTCCCTTTCGTTCACATTCTATGGGCCAAAGCCAGTCAGGTGACCAAACCCCCGTTAAGGGAGAAGCAGGGTCTATTCCTCTGAGCGGAAGAGGTGGCAAGACCCATGATAATAGGGCAGACAGCAGAAACTGAAAACAATAACTCCATCTAACACCAGACCCTGCTCCAGACCACAAGAGAACAGCTCACCAGTGGCAGCCGACCTGTCAATGCTACGCATGCCGCAGCGGGCTGTTTGTATGGTTGAAAGCTGTAAGGGTCTGCCATCACTGCCTCGGACGGATCATCCCTCACAGTTCCGTGGACTGATGGGTTCCACCAGGAAGTTGTCACTGCGGCAGCTGCAGGCACAGTGAGCGGTGTGATCTGAAGGCCCACCAGGGCTGGGCATCTAGGACACTTTACTCACAGGCTGACAGAAGATGCTGGTTCTTGGCTGCTAGCACAGCTGGGCCCCTCGACCAGAGCACCATGGTTAAGGTCAGTGCCCGCTCCATGGACCTGGGACTTCTCACAGCACGGCAGGTAAAAAGCAGCATCAGACCCTGACCGGATTCAGAGCGAGGGGCTAGACTCCATTCCTCGATGGGAAGAGTGCCAACAAACCGCTAACTGTCTTTGTCCCACCATTTTTACACTCTTCTTCCACTGTTGGCAGAAGTTAGGCATTCGGTTCCAT
>PVJO010013339.1:0-52259 GCA_004026905.1 Hystrix cristata
CCCCACAGAGCGGCCCGCCTGCCCCACCCCTCCCCAGGATGGTGGTGGGAACCGTGGGACAGGGAGGGGTGCTCCCCACACACAGTAGTCAGCCAGCCAGCCAAGAAGGAACGCGTGTGTCCCGAGCGCAATGGTGTGGCTTTTCCCTTCCGATCTTCTGTCTTCCATTGGACACCTTCCTGCACAGCTCCATCTCATTAAAAAGAACAAATGGCTTTTGGAACTATGTACTTTCTTTCTTGAACTTCCTGAATAGTAATTTTATTAATTTGGAGCACAGAGTCTTGGAGTGCAGGTTCCATTTTCTTGCACAGCATGGCGTCCTGGTGCTATTCTGTTCGCATTTGCATTCTGTACATTTCCCACCTCCCAATACGCAGATTGTCCTGGTGGTTGAGAGAGTGTTGAGGAAATTGCAGACTGTTTTGTCTTAACAGCCGACAGTATGGAACTTGTAGGTATTTGCTGAGTAATTTTGTGGATTATTCAGTGACCCTCCTCTCTAAGACAGTTTAGAAGTAACGCAATGTCTCCTGAGATTGGTACTTGGCATGCGCCGTTAAGACGACCTGTGCATACAGATTTGGTCTCCGGGTTATTCCGGCTGCTTCCGGCTTATTCTCTAGACCTTTTATTTGCAGCTCTTTCCCCATCACTTATCAGTTGTGTTCATTTTGCTTTGTTGATTTGTTAAAGTTTTCTATTTACTGTCATGTAGAATCATAACATTGTAATAAAAGCCAATAATTTGTAGGTGATGGCAGATGGTGACAAACCTGAAACGGTGCCAAAAAAAGAAATGAATTTACATCACAGTATTTTTGTCTTCAAAATTACTTCCTTTTTCTCTTGCAAAGTCCACGTGCATGTGTGCGTGCATGTGTGTACGTGCGTGTGTGTGTGTGTGTGTCTTGAAGACATGAGCCTTTGAAGTAATTTTTTTCCAGGAAGTTTGTATGATGCCAACTCTCCATGACAACTGCTGAAAACACACTGAGATGTTTTCTAAAAAAAAAAAAGAAGAAGAAAAAAATCAAAGCAACAACAGTAATAAAATTACTGGTAGCCCAAGCAGAGAGCAGCTAAGGCAGTGATGACTTTCTGAACCGCGGCGCTGCCATTTCTCAGTTCCCGTCCTGTGGAAACGTCTTGCCTCCCTTTGATGAGAACTGCTCTCTGGGGCCTCGTGACCCCTCGGTGTGAGTTTCTCGGAAAAACAAGTATTGTTTGTAGCTTCCCTTGGGCAGGGGAAGGGAAGCATTTTCCCTGCCCTTGAGAGTGTGTCATGTTGCCAGATTCCCTTGTGTGGGGCTCTGGAGCAGCTCACAGCACTGTGATAAATGGCCACGCAGCTCTGCAAAAAAATTTTTTTTTTTTTTTTTTTTTTTTTGTGCTGGGGATTGAACTCAGGGCCTTGGGCTTGCAAAGCAAACACTCTGACCACAGCACAAATAACTCGAAATTCTGGGAAATTTCTCCTGGGTTGGCTGAAAGGTGAAGACCACTGTTTCCCAGTGAGATGAATACTTGGAAGTCAACGGGATCCACCCGGGCTCCCGGATTTCATGGCAGTTGCTTACCTAGAGTGGGTGGGCCAACGTGGATGAGTTGAAGGTGGGAAAGTTGGGTCATCTCTCTGCCCTCCTAGGGCCTGTCCTCAAGAATATGGCTCTGCCTGCCACAACTGGGACTTCACAAAGTTGACATTCTACTACCTTAGGGGTGGTGTCCCACGAGGACTCCCCTGGGCACTCGCTCCGACTTGCCAGCACTGGAGGTCTTTACTCACAGGGAGAGCAGAGCCCCTTCCAAAGGGGCAGATGACTCCTGAATGGTTCTTTGTTTGGAGTTCGGCTCCTACTGCTCAGGATTTGTGGTTTCTTGTGCAAACATAACCCTGCCCGTGGGACCCGGCTGCAGAAACGTTGCCAGCCCGGGCCTGTATCCAGCTGGAGACTTGGGCATCTGAAGGTGGGCCCACAAGAGGGTTTGTCCCTTTCTTCCTTGACTGCCTGGGCGCCTTTCCTGTGGTGTGACTATGTGACTCCCCCTTCCACAGCCTCAAGCACCATGAAACAGTCTCCAGTTCCAGGTCCTGCACCCAATTTCCCGAGTCCCAAAAGCCTTGAGAGAAACCCTCCAATTCGGTGTCCTCATTTCCCCTAGAGGGTTTTTCCTGGTGATCTACTAGGCAGTAAGGAACTGAGCCATCACTTAAGCCCCATATTTTTGGAGAGGTTTAGATGCTTTGGGAGTGCACCCCAGTCTGAGACTCTACCCTGGGATGTGCTCCAGGCAGCACTTGCCCATTCTTGGATGGCCTCCTCCTACCACAGGCCAGGGTGGAGGAGGGCTTCACGGGCAGCCTTGAAACCCACAATGCTAACTTGGCTCCTTCCATCCCCTTAGCTCTGGGCCTCTAAGAGCAGTTTCCTTGTCTGCTGCTCCCGGGGCAGGAGGACAAGCACCTCCTCACTGATGAGCCTGTCGCAGGATCCGGGGGTGGGCAAACTTTTGCTGTAAAGAGCCACACAGCAGGTATTTTAGGGTTTGAGGCCATCTGAGCAATGACTCAACTCTGCCTGCCATTAAAACTGGAGAGATTAGCTACAGACACTATGTACACAAATGGGCGTGGCTGTGTTTCAATAAAACTTTATTTACAAAAGCAGGTGGTGGGCTGCGTTTGGCTTGCAGGCTTCATTTTGCAAGTTCTTGATTAAGTGAAGTGCCGATCTGGTGTTGCGGGGATGGGCTTGGTAGACAGGTGAAAACCTAAGCCAGTGGGCTCTAGGCAGAGGAGATGAACCTCCTTAACCTGCGGGCCACATCCGATTGGTGGAGGCCTCGGGAGGGAAACTGAGGTTCCTTCGGAGGAAAGTATTCTGTCTACAGAGGGCAGTATCAGCTCCTGTCTGAGGCATATCAGTCTCCAGCCTGTCCTGTGGACTGCACAGTCAGGCCCACTGGAATGTGTACCAAATCCTTAGAATCGCTCGCTCTCTCTCTGCCTAAGTTTAACATACATATTTATAAAAGAATTTCAATATATATTTTATATGCAAATAATATATGTATAAAATTGCATATTTATGAGATGCGATTAAAAAATATGGTGATTTATTGCCATGAATCCCTCTCAGCGTCCTGCCCCTTGCTTCACACACACACTCATCCCTTGTTCTTGCTACTTCCTGAAGCAGCTCTGGCGTCCTCGTTCCTGAGTGTCTTTAGTTGCAGTGTTGTGGCTGCCTCAGTGTCCTGAACCAGTTTAAAATGTTGAACTTTCATGGTCATTTTGACTTTGGAGAAGAGCCAGAACTCACACAGTGTCAGATCCGGTGAATAAGCTGGATGAAGACACACTGTAATGTTCTTACGAGCTGCCTTTCCCTCGGATGGCACTCAGCTGCAGCACTCACTATATTTTTGATCATATTTCATAAGGACACTTGGGAAAGAGGACTCCAGACTGCTTCAGAAAGTGGCATGCGAGACAGGATAAGTGTGTTCTAAGCAAGGAGGAGTACAGTGGGACCTACGTTAGCAAACTTAACTCGTTCACAGTCCTGGGAAAGGCAGCGTGGTCGTGTTCATCACCCATGCAGGGGTCATAAACAAAAACAAAATTTTGCCAAATGCTTCTGTTTGTGAACCAAATTGTTGTTAAACAGAAGAATTCACGAACTGTGGTACCGCTGTATTTTGAGGGGGATTAAAGGCAATGTGTCCTTTGCTGTAATAAATTTTTTAGAATTAAACATCCATTGTATATTTTGATAACCCTTTGTAGTGTGTGTGTGTGTGTGTGTGTGTGTGTGTGTGTGTGTGTGTGTGCATGTGCGTGCATCACAGGTTCCGCTTTGCTGGGAGAATTCTGACTGATGCTCATGGTAAAGATAAACCTAAGATCTAATTGCCATGATGTAAATTTCACTGATAAATCGGAAGTGTAATGGTATGTTTTTCCATTGTGAAGGTAGAAAAAAAAATTGATCTTGAACAGAGAAAGTGGATCTCTTCTTGGTTCTTCTGCCTCTGCCCGACCCAGGGGACACGGAGACTCGGTTAACCCAAATCCCCGGGAGGGCGTTGATTCCTGCCCCCCAGTGTCATCCAGATGGCTTTGGTGGATGTGTTCGGTCCTTGATTATGAATCAAGAGACTCGAGCCTTCCTAGGTGCTTGCCTAATTCCAAGTCGGCCGGCGGGATGGCTCCTGGTCGCCCCGGCAGGATGGGGGAAGATCCACTGGTGTGTTGAGGGATTATTCACCCTTGCCAGTGAGCAAGTCATCGTGAGCTGATGATGGAGCTGCTGTGGGGAAGTGACTTCATGCACTGAGAAGAAAGTGATGAAGCACGCTGAGTCTGTGCCTCACTGCCGGGCTGGCTGTCGGGCGACGTGCCCGGCGGGGCAGAGTCTGGGCCGGGGAGAGGGGTCTCTCCGTGGAGGGCAGCTCTTGGGGCAGCCTCGACCCAGCTCCTAGGAACCAGCCAACTCGTAGTTCCCTAAGTTCTCACGGGTGGAATCCATGGAGCAGTGTGCCTGATGGCCTAACGGGCACTGTGGTAGCAGTGGCAGGGACGGTGGCTGCTGGCATGGAAGCGGAAGGGAGGATTAGTCTAGATAATGGAAGTCTAGCCTTGAGTCAGCACCACACGGCCATGTCGGCCCTGTGGGGCCAACAAGGACACCACCTGTGTCTCGTGCACCAGAGGCAGACGCCGTGGCCTCTGCTCTCAGTCCTCAGAGGCTGAAGAAACATGGGAATTCGGGCTGAGAGGAGGAGCGGATGGAGGACCACTGTGCAGATGGTCAGCTCCAAACCGCTGAGGATGAAGGAGGCCCCGCCCTTTGTGCCGCTTGCTGAGCCTGTGCCAGATTCAGCTGGCAAAAATACAGGATGCCTGAAAAAGCGGTGCTGGGGCCACCAGATACTTACAGGCTAACGGACGAAGTTGGACCTACTTTACACCACGTACCAAAGCTGATCACTGATGGAAATGCCAGAGTTACAGCCATTAAACTCCAGGAGGAAACCGAAGGGTCAAACCTTTGTGACTACAGGCTATGGGGAGCCTTCTTGCATGTGACAATGGAAGTACCAGCAGCAGCAGCAAGAAATAGGTAAATTGGACTTCAAAGTCATAGAAAAGTGTTATGTTTCAAGGGTCTGGTGCACGCCTGTGATCCCAGCACTCTGGGAGACCGAGGCAGGAGGGTTGCAAGTTTGAGCCCAGACTGGGCAGCTTAGTAGCTTAGCGACACCTGTCTCAAAAAAAGAAAAAAAAAAGAGAAAAGAAGGACACTACTCAAAAAGCATTAACCGGCCTGATAAATAAAATAAGCTATCTCCCTACAATGGAATGTTATTTGATGATAAAAAAAATGAGTAATGATACAAATTATAACATGGCTGAGCCTTGAAAAAATTACGCTAAACCAAAGAAGCTAAATCAAAAGCCACACGCCGTATTCTTCTACTTTACGCAAAATGTTTGGAACAGGCAGATCTGTAGCATCAGAAAGCAGCTCAGTGGAGGCGGGGCTGGACTTGGGGAATGGAGAGCGACAGCCATGGACGCCAGGCTTCCTTTTTGGGTGATGAAAATGTTCTAAAATTGTGGTGGTGATTGCACAACTTCATGACTATACTAACAACCACCAAATTACACACTTTAAATGGGTCAATTGTACGGCGTACAAATTATGTCTCAATAAAGCTGTCAAAAGTATAGGATGCTAGTTAAATTTGAATGTCATGTAACCAACAACTAATTTTTCAGTAGAGGTATATCTTTTGCACTATTTGGGACATACTTATACTAAAAAATTATTCGCTGGCATTAGATGTCTTTCGATCCCTCCAGGCTGCCTAGATCAGAGCCGAATTGGCCCGGATGCTCCCAGACTCGCAGGTCCAGCGTGGCTTGGGTTCGTCCAGTGCCTGGCCTTGAGTTTCCATGGTTACCTCCAATCAACTTGTGGATCATCCCCACGAGCCAGGAGGATTTCCCAGATGCCATCTGGCTGTTTCCAGGAAAGTGAGGTTCAGAGTTTCCCTCTTTTCTATGTGTTGTACCCTAGACGGACTCTTCTTTTGTAACTGTCACCTTGATTGAAATCAGAGCCGGTCCTGTGTCTTACGGTTGTTTTCAAGTCATCATTCTCTGGGTACCTGACTCCCCTCAAAGTCTCAAGTTGGGAATTAGTCTGTCCAGCCCAGTCAGGGACTCACTAAAGTCTTCACCTTGCTCAGAGTCTTAGCGTCTCTGTTTCCTGGGGCCAACTGTAGGTGCAGTCTCCCTTGGGACAGGAGGGTTGGCTCTTTTTTCATTCCTTGGTTGCTCCTCCCCGATCTGCACCTCACATCCAGGGTAGGGGAAGGGTTGTGGAGGGGGCAGAAAGAGCTGGGCAGGTTCTACTTCTTTGGTTCTAATATGGCACGGGCTTTGGCGGTGCTCAACCACTCTTTCTATGGCTGCACAAACTCAGGAGAGGTTCTGGATCTGCTTCTACCATTGCTGTTTGCTTTGCTGAAACAATGTATACTGACTACTAGTTGCACACGTCACTCCTTGCTCCCTCTCCCACACTCCCACCCTGCCACCCAGACTCCCTAGTCAGAGCCCCACTCCAGGAACACATGACCCTGTAATCTTGCTATACACCTGGGGTGGGTGTGAGCTGCCCAATTAAAGGAGCAGGCACAGGACATCTGGTCCCTAGAAGGCTGTCCTTGCAGCTTGGGGACCCGGGCTTGTGTTAAGGTCCCTTGCTCAGAGGTTATCTGACTTTGGGTCCAGAAAATTCTGTCACTCTCTCTATGTAGTGTTGTTGGGTGCTAATCTGCAATGAAGTACACATGCATGATTTATGGGGTGCCTGGTATTGAACCTGCTAATAACCCCTAGGAAGAGGTGCTGTACCTACCATGTAGATTTTGAAAATCCTGCCTGGTGAGCAAGGACATTCAGTGGGGTTGATATTGCACTGTCTGCTTCTCTCCCCTTGAAGTGGTGTGTGCTTGCTCAGGGGGAGGTGACTCAGATCCCTTTGCCGGGTGTCTGGGCCCCAGGATGTTCTCTGGAACAGGGGTCCCCAACTGCTAGGCTATGGACCAGCACCAGTCCGTGGCCTGCTAGGAACTGCGCTGCACAGCAGGAGGCGAGTGGTGGGTGAGAGAGCAAAGCTTTCTCTGTATTTACAGCCCATTCCCATTGCTGTCCTCACTGTCTGAGCTCTGCTTCCTCTCAGATTCTCATAGGCACTCAAACCCTACTGTGAACTGCAAATTCGAGGGATCTGAGTTGGATGATCCTTTGAATCATCCCCAAACACTCCCAACCTGGGTCCATGAAAATTATCTTCCGTGAAACTGGTTCCTGGTGCCAAAAATATTGGGGACCACTGCTGTGGAGAATCGTTGTAGCACTTTTCCTGGAATAGTCACTTCCTCCACTGAGTACAGGAAGTGGAACAGAGGCATGCAGTGGCATTGCCTTTACTAAGACCTAAGGGTAGGATGTCCTGGGTCAGCACCCTTAGGGAGCCCCTATGGGGAAGGGGAGCCCCCAGGCAGGGACTAGATGACACTCCATGAGCAGTGGAGGGATGCAAACAGCTCTGTGGCCAGCATAGAGCAGAAAGCATGAGCCATTAGTAGCTGCTTTCTGGGTCCTCCCGCCCTGTGCACAGCACCCAGGCTGGGCCTGTCTGAGTCCCAGGAGCCTCACACAGGAAGGCGCTAGGCTGTGCCAAATCCCACGTGTGTATTTCAACATTCCCTCTGTGAGGCAGTAAACTCAGAACAATGATTTCTGCTCTGCAAGGGAATAGAAAGTATTAAAGAAAGATTATATCTTTCACCATTGGAAGCAAATCTCATTTTCCTCTTGTCCCTGTCTTTCATTGTTTTGCCAGCTTCATATTCTTTTGGGGACTGTGTTAAACCTACAGTGTTCCAAGCAAGGTCCAGAATTGTTGATTAGACGAGCCCAGCTGGTCACCCACATATACCCACAAAGCTAAATGGTGGGCTATTCTTCCAAATGTAGCTGTCCCCATCCTGTTCCGATGATCGCTCTAAAATGAAGAATCTTTGCTCAAGGAAAGATGGAGGTAAAGTGCCAGGCTGGCAGAAAACATCTGTAATCTCTACAGTCAACAGGGGATTAAAAGAGAATCTCAATTACACATGGATTTGAAGAGATCGTCAAGAAAAGTGTTGGATTTATCTTGCTAATTTGTGCTCTTCTTTCTTCATTGTTTCTAATACCTGTCTTTTGTCAGTAAGGAAGAAAAAACATATTGAAAAAGTTTAGAATTCTGTGATTAATAATATTGAAACTGTTAACATGACTTTTTTTTTCTAATTGATGTAGAGAGGTAGCATAATGTGGGAGAAAGACCTTATTTTGGACTGAACACTTTTGTCTCCACAAATTCACTTATTGAAATCCCAGGGTGGGCTGTTAGTCAGCTTTCTGTCACTGTGACAAAATGCCCGACAAAGTCAACTTAAAGAGGAAACATTTAGTCAGCTTTCTGTCACTGTGACAAAATGCCTGACAAAGTCAACTTAAAGAGGAAACGTTTACTTTGGTTGACAGTTTTGAAAGTTTCAGTCCATGGTCGATGGCTCCGTTGCTCGTAGGTGAGGCAGAAGCATCATGGCAGAGGAAAGCTGCTCACCTTGTGGCAGGCTGGAAGCAGACAGAGGTGGAAAGTGCCAGCAAGCAAGGTGAAGGGGCAAAGTATAGTGCCCAAGAGCACGCCTCCACGACCCAATTCCTTTGTCTCGGTCCCATGTTCTAGGTTTCCATTGCCAGCTAATAATGCCATCAAATACTAAGGCCATAAATGGGTTGATCCATGAAGTTATAGCCCCCCAATCCAATCACCTTTCAGAAAGCCCACCTCTGAACACATGTGCCTCTTGGGGGCCCTTTTAGATCCAAACCCCTAAGGAGGGAATTAATGTTACACGAAGATATGAACATGGGTCCCTAATCAATGAGTAGTATCCTTCTGTGAAAGATACCATTGTGAATAATATTCCCCATAGCCAAGATATGGAAACACTCCAAGTGTCTGTTGATGGACAAATGCATATGGAAACTGTAGTGTATACATACAGTGGAATATTATTCAGCGAAACAAAGATTTTGTTGTTTGCTGCAACGGGGATGAAACTGGAGACTACTATGCTATATATGAGGAGACAGATGCAAAAAGAAAAATATGCATGGATCTCACGTACATGTGGGCTATTTTTAAAAACTAAGATATATAGAAATTGAGGACAAAACAATAGTTGCAGGGCGGAGGAAGAAATGGAGAGATGGAGGTGAGAAGGCACAAAGCATCGAGTAGGAAGAAGGGGGAGCAGATGGAGCCTGGGAATGTGCAGCGGGGCACAGTGGGTAAGAACTGCACCGTATGCAGGCATCATGCTAAATAATTAGATTTTTTTATGTTCTTGTCATAAAAACAGAAACCCAAAATACAGAACTATATGAAATGATGGATATGTTGAGTTGCCTCTTTAGAGTGAGCTTTTTACTACCTTCATGTATTCTATAAAACTGTGTACCTTCAAGAGACACAATGGAATTTATTTAAGACGAGAACAACAGGTGCAGGGCTGTGTTGCTTTTTCTCTTGGGACCAAAGAAAGATCGTGTGAGGACACGACAAGAAGGCGGTGGTCTTCCTGCAGGGACACAGCTGTCATCAGACACCAGCCATACTGGCTCTTTGAGTGTGGACTTCTATAAAAATCTCTTTGTTTAAACCACTTGATTTGTAGTTATTTTGTTATAGCTGCCCAAAAAGACTACGCACACTGATAGTTTTGCATCCAACAAAATGAGATTGAACTTCGTCCACTCGCAGAGTGAGCTTGAACTAGTTATTTCATCTCTCTGAGCTTGATGAGTTACAAAGGACTCATGCCCTTTGCCGGTCGTGTTTCTGATAGGTTAAATATCACCCGCACTAGACTTTAAGCAGGGTCTCATTCCGCTGTAGGATGTGCCCCATGGCCTTGGATTTGGAAACACTGACTATTTGGTCACTTGAAGGTTATGTACCATTGGAACTGACGGGAAAGGGGGGTCCTTTTCCAGATTCAATATGCATTTCCGTATTTACTCTGTCCACTGCAAGGCACTGGCGAGAATCCTCCTGGGAAGAAACCAGTTCCCTCTCCCGTAAGGCTGTGCACACAGTCCTTGCTGATTTGGACTTCCCAGGGAGGCTCTGCAGAGCTGGACGCTCACAACAGAATTCAACCTCTTCCTCCTGCACACGGCCAAGAGAAATTCATTTTGATCCGAGGGGAGATGGTTCTAAAAGAGCTGGAGTGTTTGCTTACATGTGCCATGCACCCCCATCCCAGTCCCCCATGACCCGTGTTTGTCTAGACCAGGGGTCTGCCCCTGCCCTTGCCCACCCAGCAGCAGGTGGCAGCTACTGAGCAAAGCGTCACCTGTATTTACAGCTGCTTTCTGTGGCTCCCATCACTGCCTCCCGTCAGATCCAGGCCAGAATTGGGGTCTCCCAGGAGCACAAACCCTGCTGTGAACTGTGCTCACGAGGGGTCATCCTGAAACCCACTCCATCTGGTCCATGGAAAAAATAAAAAAAACTTTGAAAGACATCTTAGAAATATAAAAACACGACAGCAGTTCATAGGCCACTTCCTACAATAAAACAGGCAGTAATGACACACCTGTCTTTCCCACATGAACGCTCAGGTAAGCGCGTGACAGTCACGTAGGAATAATAGCTGCGAGCAGCTGAATCATATTCATAAAGAAATAGGTCAAGAAGTGAAATGAACAGAGATGCGTGTCTCTGTGGTTGGGAACCCAGATGTATAACCGGTCATCTGAAGTACCGTGAGGGGCACCCCGAGTCTTTTGATGAGATTGAGCAAAGCCACCACGGGTCACCACTGCACCACAGTCACCCTGAGAGCCAAGATCTTGAGAAATTTTATGTCACACAAATGCCAATGTACCAACAGGACATCTTTTCCTGGATTGAGGAAGTTTCAAAATTTTTACGTATGTGCGCTGGGCTCACATGCAAAGCCAGCTTTTGTGGAGTCCGGTTGGAGAAGAGGCTCATCAGGTGAGTGACAGCTCTCAAAGAGTCTTCACGCAATCTGTGCCTCTGGGGTTGGAAACGACGCAGCAGTGAAATACTTAGCACAACGAATTGTGGAAAATCAATGCTGACAATTTAAAATAGTGGAAAAAAAACTTTAGAAAAAGAAAAAAGTCCCAACCCCTCCCAGATGAAACAAAATCGAAACCCAAAATGCTAACAAATATTTTAGATATGAAAAAGTATACTGGGGGTAGATTATGGGCGAGCGCACGAAGGCCATTGAGCTGGCTGACTGTTAACTGAGCTGTGAAGTCTTGTGTCTCTGTGGATAGGTGCTGTTTTCCTTTTAGGGCGGGCTCTTCTCAGAGAATTTTTCACGTTCATTTCTACAGGGTGTTGCTTTTGGGTTTGTAGTTTTTGGGATTTTAATCTTTTGGGTTTCTGGTTTAATCTTTTGGGTTTCTGGTCAGGATCTTAGGCTCTGGGGATTTTGGTCTTTTGTGATTTCACTACTTAGGATTATGGTGTTTAGGATGGTGTCTTTTGGGACTATGAGGGGCACTGATTCCTTCTTCCTACATGATGAGATTTGAAAAAGTCCATGATCTAATTAACAGGTATCAGGATTTTTCTCAAGGAGGAAACCACCATGGTTTTTGGAAAACACCTTGAGATGATTTTGGAGTAGTAAAGGCCGAAAGAAGCTGTGCATGATGAGGGCTCCCACAACACACGGGTGAGCACTTTGCCAAAGACAAGAAGGGGAGGACGAGGGAGGCGGGAGAGACAGGAAGCCAGTGTTGGGGGGCCGGGGTGGCAGGGCAGGAGCAGAAAGGGCTGCCGGGAATGGAAATACCTGGCTGCGCTCTTCTCCGAAGCTGTCCTCGTCTCCCTCTGGCCACCAGACCTCGGCACAGCCAGTCACCTTGGCAGATGCTCGGCGTGGCTCGGCTTAGCCGGGGAGGTCCGCGTGCCTCTTCATGTACATACTCATTCATGCATGTCTGCACATGCACACACTTTCGATATTCATGTGATGCTGGTAACTGTGAGTGTTCAGTGCACACACACAGGTATTTCTGTATAGGACAGAAGGAATGGGCGTCCCTTTCCAGTGAGGTCTACACAGATCGGGAAGAGACAGCACATTCCAAGGCACATGTCCCAGGGCTGGGACCTTGGGCTGGAACCCCGGGGACCAGGACAGGAATGGAACGTGTCTGGTACCATGACAGCTTACGTGGACTTGGGGGATTGGCCTACTTCATCTGGTCCAGGAGGACGGGAGAACTCCACCCACACCCAGCTGTGTCTTCAGCAGTGGGAGTTTCTCACAGCGGATCTGTGTTTGCTGTACTTGGATTTAAGAAGCTCAGCTGACACAGGACCCTCAAAGACTGGGCTTAAAGATGCCCCAGGTGTTAACAGCTTCCAGAAGCACCTGCTGGTAGGAGGCTGGCTAGTGACACTGGGAGTTTTCCTGGCATGGAACACGCCCCTCAGTGTTCCCCAGCGGGAGCCAGCCCAAGGAGTTTGCGCCAGCCATGTCTCAGCACTTTCTGGACGGTTTCCACGGAGGCATAGATGAGATCTTACCCAATCAGCAAGATCGCAGATGAAATGTGCAGCAGCTGACCGCAGGCCCTGGCACACGACTCACACTGGGTGTTGGACGAAGAGCACGTTTCAGATACCAATCTGGTGACACCATGCCTGCCACATTTGCACCACAAATTAGTTTTTCTCGGAAACTATACACCGAGGGCCCCCAAATGGTGGTGCTCAGTGGGGCCTAGCTGGTGAACAGGGCAAAGTGTTCCTGGGCAGTCTGAAGGGAACAGCTGCATTAAAAGCACGCTCTTCTGTGCCATCGGCCACTGAACTTTTGAATACACCTGCTACAGGGTTTGCCAGAGAAACAGAACTATTGTATGTGACATACGTAATGTACAAAGTCAAAAAATATGGTGAATGATTACATTTAAAAAATTTATTACAGTAAATGCTTGCTATCAATCCCTCCCAGATGCTCCCCTCTCTTCCAATACACTCACCTCATCCTTCTTGCCACTTTCTGCAGCAGATCTGAGTCCTCTTTCCTGAGTGTCTTTGGTTGTGCCGTTGTGGCTGCTCTGATGTCCTGAATGGATTCAAAATGCTTAAATTCATGCTCATTTTGACTTTGGGGAAGAGCCAGAAGTCTCACGATGCCAGATCCGGGTGAGTGAGGTAGATGAGGACCCAGTGTCATGTTTTCATGAGTCTGCCTTTCTGCTGGATGGCACTTGGCAGCTGCATTCACTGAATTTTTGCTCATATCTTGTAAGACAATCAGGAAAGAGGACTCCAGAGTTGCTTCAGAAAGTGGCAAGATCTGACAGGCAGAGTATTTTGAGGCGGATTCATGGCCATGTGTCTTGTACTGTACTACATTTTAAAAAATGTAAACATTCACTGTATATTTTGATCACACCTCATGACATTACATAATACGCTTTGCAGATGAAGCGATTCATATGAGAAACTGGCTCACAGCGTCACGGAGGTGGGGAAGCTCCAAGATTGCAGCAGGGGAGCGGGAATCCAGGAGAGCCGGTGGTGCAGTCCTAGGAGCAGGAAGACAGAGAGTGCAGCTTGCAGACCAGCAGAGACGAGTGAGTTCCTCCTTATCTTGAAGATCAGCCTTTCGGTTCAATTCTGGGCTTCAAATGATTGGACGAGGCCCACATCTGGGAAGGTAATTTGCTTTATGTAGCTTAACAACTCAAATGTTAATCTGATCCAAAAACAACTTCACAAATGTATTGCAGATAATGCTTAACTAAATATTTGGGCTTCCCATGGCCCAGGCAAGCTGACACATAAAATTAAGCCTCACACCCATGGAGCAGGCCTCGGCAGCCCAGAGCGGCTCCCCGGCTGCCCCAGCTGCTGAGGAAATGCCTGGCTTTTGTGTGTCAGCTACTGCGTTGTTTGTCTTGTAATTCAAAAACACTTGGTGACCTACCTGACTCCCGCTGGCCTTGCGAAAGACAAAGGCAGGACTCACACAGAAGAAAATGTAGGATGGTGTCTTTGGCTTTGGAGACATAAAAGGACTCTTGCACAAAACACAAATTACTAGTACAAAATTGATAAAATGGTGTTGCCTGTGAGGACTCCAGGGATTAAAATTAAAGAAAGAAGAAAGATTTGGAGAGACTGTCAGGGTGCAGGAAGATACGTCCATAACCAACACCAATGAAGACTCTCTGAGAATCACCCACAGGTCCAAAAGAGAAAGCAGGAATTCCAGTGGGAATTCCCCCAAAGATACCCTGGCTCATGAGGAGTCTTCTTGGGAATGAAAGAAATGCCGGGCAGAGTCAGGTCTGTTAGGCAAAACCAGGAAGGGCTCAGATGCCACGTGTTGGTGGGCGATGGGTGGAGGAGGCCTCGGGCAGGTTTTGCAGGTGAAGGTGGAGATGGAACCCAGCTGCAGAGCGAGACCGAGGCACTCAGTCTAGGATGGACAGGCTGCTTTCTTACCCGATGATGGCACCACCAGGCCAAGGCACAGGTGCTTTTCCTTAGAAGCACAGGGACATGTGGGCAGGGATGCATGTGCAGGGTGATGGTGGTTCCAGGAAGCTGGACACACCTGGGTGTCCTCACCGGGGGCAATGGGTGGAGATGTGGGGGGTAGGTCTTCATGGACACCGTGTAGGAGGTGGAGGGGATGAACTGGATGTGTCCCACAATCCTTCTGGGTTGTGAATCTTCAGCTTACAGGTACTGCTCTTCCTTTTTAACAGAGATCCTTGTACATATTTTCCTTAATTGCATGTTTTCCTTGTGCATATTAATCAGATTTCCTAGTGCTGGGACGAAATGCCTGACATACACACTTAAAGGGGGAAATGGTTTACTTGGCTCATGGTTTCCGAGGTTTAGTCCATGGCTGGATGGCTCCAAGGCGGGCACATCATGGCAGAAGGGCGTGATGGAGCAGAGCTGCTCACTTCAGAGTGGCCCAGAATTGGAGCACAGAGAGCAGCGCAGGGAGCACAGGGAATTGGAGCTCAGAGGCACACACAGTGACCACTTCCTCCACCTGGGCCCCACCTCCTAACAGCACCTTCCGCTATGAACACTAGCAGATTAGCCCACTAGTACAGTACCCCAGAAGTCCAATTGCCTCTCTGGGCGTTTCTTAATCCAGCCAAGGTGACAGCTAAGGGGAACTGACACATAAGCATTTCATCCAAGTGTCTTCTGCCGTTTTCTCTTGGAGACGTTCCTAAATTTAACTTAGTTGTATGACTGGTGGGAAGCTCCTCCTGTATCTCTGTCTCCATCCCTTTCCCCGTCACACACAGAATGCAGACCCCATGCAGGCAGGTGCTGTGTGCTGGGAATGAGAGGCGAGGAGCGAGCTAAGGGGTGGGGTCTCCGAGCCCTGCACTCTGGAGCCTCCTGTTGTGAGCTGGAAATCAGCGTGGCTTTGTTTCTTCAATGTGCTAGTGGTTCTCCACATTTTTGGTTTTAGGACTCATTTAAAAAAAATCTTTAAAATTCTTGAAAACCCCACAGAGCCTTGGTTTTTGTGGCTTATGCTAAACTGAACATTTTAAAATTAAAAAATGAAAATGAGAATTTTTAATTCTTTAAAAAGCAGTGGTACTGAATGTATTATATGTGGACAAAATAGCATAGTTTTATTAAAAAAATCCTCTGCTTTTTAAGACAAAAAAGTAAGACTTTTTACTTTTTTTGTTTAGTTTGATTTTTTTGACACAGGGTCTTGCTGGCCTGAAACTCACAATGTAGCCAAGGCTGGTCCTGAACTTGCGGTGATCCTCCTGCCTCAGCCTCCCGAGTGCTGGGATTACAGGTGTGCAC
Source organism: Hystrix cristata (assembly GCA_004026905.1). Classification (NCBI taxonomy): domain Eukaryota; kingdom Metazoa; phylum Chordata; class Mammalia; order Rodentia; family Hystricidae; genus Hystrix; species Hystrix cristata. Next base: position 16,002 of record PVJO010013339.1, read on the forward strand.
CACCAGTCCTGGCTTACATTTTTGCAAGTCTCTGTAATGGCTGGCTTCCTGGAAGACAGCTGAATTCTTACATCTGTCTCTGTGTTAAGCACACGTGAACTTCTGGAACACTCTGGGACACAGAGACAAGCAGAATGCAAAGGTAAATAGCATCTCCGTATTGTTATTAAATAGCTCCGGCCTCAAGGGCCCCCGGACACTTGGGCACACAGGTGGCCGCTGGCCTCTCTGGCGGTGTGACGTGATGCTCGGGTTCCGGAGGCTGGTCAAGGCTGAGCCTAGAGGCGCACTTCTAGTGCCGAGGAGCCCAGGGCCTCAGCCTGGAAGATCGGGTTGGGGGAAACGCCGGGGTGGCGGGCGTGTGTCTACCTTCCTTTCAGTGTTCATTTGCATCTTCTGAGTTTTTGCTAGTGCTCGTTTTATTGACTACAGGAAGCAGGCTCTGGGCAGCTTCACTGATCTTTGACTGTTCATTACTGAGCACACCCTACGAGACGGGCACTTTGTGAGAGCCTTCTGGGGCTAAAATTAGCTTCTTTGCAAGTTGCTGCCTCTTAACAGAACAGAGTTTTCAGTAAAAAGGGCAAAATGCCAACGGAAGCTTAAGGTGTTGGGGGGCCTTGAATTGTCCCCATAGCTTTAGTCCTGATTTCATCTGTGGGGGCCATCTACTCTCGTCTACGAAGAATAAGGGAATCCTGCATCCTTAGACGGCAGGGACATTCTCAGAAAATGTTCTGGAAGAATTCAAGCGAAAAGAGAAAAACCTTCCATTTCTGTGGAGTGAAAATGTGTGCTACCTGCTGGAAAGCCACTTTGCACCTCCGAGATGCTGTCCTGGAGCCTGTGGGGTTGTGTGATTGATTTATCTCTTTGATGCCTCCATGGATACTGCTTCATAGCAGCACAACTCACAACAGCTAAATCTTGGAAGTAGCCTATATGCCCACCAGCAAAAGAATGGATAAGGAAATGTGGTGTTTACACAGCATGCAGTACTACTCTGCCATAAAGAAGGACAAATTTGAGTCCTTTGTAGGAAAATGGAGGTACCTTGAGACCATAATGTTAAGTGAAAGATATCAGACAAATAACCTTAAATATTACGTGGTTTCTCTCATATGAGAAACCCAAAGTATAAATAAATTAAAGAGCAAAATAAAACATAGATAATAGGAAACAGTGGGCTAGATCTTTTTCAGATGGGAAAGGGACCCACAGATGGAGTGAAGGGGGAGAGAGGGAAGAGGATGGGCATGTAAAAGAACCGAGATGTTTATGTGCGTGGACCAACTCCCCGCGGTGAATGTAATCATTACGTATTGCAAACATGTACTGAAAGTTTAACAAAGTAGAGCTGGTGATTTTGTATTTGTGGAATGTTGGTAACAGCACAACTGTCCCACCAGAGGACTCATTATGCGTGCAATGGAACACGCCTAGAAGGGACAGAACAGGCAGAAACCAGGCAGGGAGCTGCTTTCTCTGCAGCACAAGGACGGTTCCGAGTGGCACTGCATTGAAAGGAAGGCACGCGCTTGGTTTACAGCAATGTCAACGGACTGGCGGCCGCGGTGTCGTCTGCTTGCTCGCGTTTGTGTGATGACCTTTAAATACAAAGCCATCTGCTGAGGTTGGAAAGGAACAGGCAGAGGGGCTGAGGGGAGCCCGGTCTGGGACGGGAGGGACCTTCCCACACACACACCTTCGTACGCTTTTTGATGCCTCGTGCCTTTGATACTTTGTGCCTCGTGAGCATTAATTATGGTTAAAAACGATACAAAGCAAATGCGATCCAGATGGGCAGTAGCCCACATCCTTCCCACCAAAGCCCTTCATGTTTCCAGACGGGGCGCACCCCACTGTGCCCCGAGGCCACCCTGCTGCCGGCTGACGACTTCTCAGTTTAACAGCCTTCAGACTTGGTGACCGCACAGCCGCGGCTGGCACAGGGAGGCGCGGAGTGAGGTCCCCTCCATTTGGCGCAGCCAAGCAAACCTCACTGATCCGTGGTTGGTCTCTGTGGCTCAGGTTTCAGGACGTGGGACCTGGAGACCAAGTGTTCGGGGCTGTTGGACGAGGCTGGAATTTTAATAGTTTTCTTTGGAACGGTTTCATGTGCTGTGACCATGCCTTCTACTTATTCATATACCTTTTGCTGCACTGGGGACTGAACCCAAGGCCTTTGCACTGAGCTATATACAGCCCTTTTTTTTTTTTTTTTTTTTTTTTTTTTTGTGGTGCCGGGGATCGAACTCAGGCCCTTGTGCTTGTAAGGCCAGCACTCTAATCACTAAGCTAAATCCCCAGCCCCTATACAGCCCTTTTTTAAAATTTTTCAATTTGATCCAGGGTCTTGCCAAGTCACTGAGTTGCTCAGGCTGGGCTCAAACTTGTAATCCTCCTGCCTCAGCCTTCCAGAGTGCTGGGACGGCAGGTGGGCACCACTACACCCAGCCGTGAGCATCCCTCGAGAGGATATCAGAGTGTGCAGATCCATTTGGCTGGGCCCCAGGTACCCCCCGGGAAGGAGGCTGTGCTAACTTGGGCCAGCCCCTTGGGCTGGAGGTCAGCAGAGCCCGAAGAGGGCGGTGACTTTGTAACGGCTTTGAGAATCAGATGTGCGATGGGGACGGGTTTTGGAGACACCCAGAATATAAGAGGAAAGGAAAGGAGGATCAAAGGTACATTTGCAAAATGTTCAAAAACTGCATGATTCTCATAGGGACATAGTGGAAACATGGTGAAATTTTAGCTTAATCAATGTCACGACAGATTCCTGCTTGTACTTCCGGTTCCTCAAACCCAGCTGCTGTGCCTAACAGCCGCTCGGCCTCGGCAGACACGTGGGGCAAGTTCAAGGCTGCCTGCCCAGCGCCGGCTTCCTTGACGCCCGGGTCCAGTCCTGCAGGACCCCGCTCCCAGGAGGGCCAGGCCCTGGGCTTCAGGCTGCACTGCTGCTGCCTGGAGTTTTAACTATTGCATTTTTGTTTTGTAATGGGCCTCAAACTAGGAAGGTGGCTGGATCTCATCGTGCCTGGAACCACAATTCTCCTAGGGCTTTTAATTTTTAAATCTTTAGTAGTGTATGTACGTAATGATTACATTTCTTGTGGGGAGCCGGTGCATGTATATAACACATTTTAGTTCTTTTTATTTCCCCTCCGCCCTCTCTCCGTCCCCTTCCCTTTTGCAAATGATCTCTCTCCCTGTTTCCTTTTTAGGGGGCTGGTGGTGCTGGGATCGAACTCAGGGCCTTGTGCTTGCAAGGCAAGTACTCTACCACTGAGCTAAACCCCCAACCCTCCACCTTTTATTTTGCTCTTTAATTTATTTAGACTTTGGGTTTCTCAGATAGGAGAAATCATGAGATTTAAACTGGAATGTCTGATTTATTTCACTTAAAACTGTGGTTTTAAGGTACATCCATTTTTCTACAAATGACTCAAATTGATCACTATGGTGATGAAAAAAAAAACCGAACCTATCAGGTGGAATGTGTTTTAAAACAGAAGTCTGCTATTTTTGAATTTTATTTCATTCCAAAAAACACTCTATAAATTGGTTTTTTATGAAGGCAGGCTGTGTGCTCAGGAGTAGTTTCATAGAACAGCCCCTAGTAATTGGCTCATAATCATAATCTCTTGGGATGAGATGTTTGTCCTTAGAGTAGGAAACGCCGAGGAGCCAGAGCAGCAGGCCAGCGCCCGGGAAGGTGGATCAAACACTGAGTAAGCATGAGTGATTGCCACAGAGTTCTGGGGTGAGGCCTGACTTGAAGGAGGACCTGTAGTGTGATCTGTAGGGTTCCCAGACAAAAGATCCTTTTATTTTTCTTGGGATGTGCGAAGAGCTTACATTTCCAAGAATACGTTGTGTGAGCACTTACTCATTCACTCGATGGTAACTCACAGTTTGGAGAACGTGATCTTGTTTTCTACTGAAGGGTTAGTCCTCTGTTGAACTGAAGAAATACAAATACTCAAGCGTGTCTGTGTAAGCAGAAACATGCCAAAGGGACGGAAAGATGAGATGCTGCCTGGGGCCGGGCCCGTGTCAGACTTTGGACTTTACTAGGGTGATGGGCGACATTTATGCGGATAGGTTTGACATTAACTCAAACTGTCAATTAAACTTTTTCTTTTAAAATTTATCTTCCTTTGTTTTGTTCCACTAAGCATTTTGGGGGCCTGTCCGTGCATGCAGAATGATGAATAGCCTTCCTTAATCTCTGTGGGCAATGCCAGCCCAGACCGCAACATTGTGAGTCTCAAAACACTCATTCTCGGGGTGCAGCCAGGAATATTCCAGGGCCAAACTCAACAGGGCGCAGGGATGTATTTAAACATATAAAACTCTACTGAGTGAGTGCCGTATAGTCTGGGGGTGGATTTTGTGATGCTTACTCTACATAGGTGATTGGTTTAAGTATGAGGTGTCCTCGGAAGACTCATCTATTTTCCAGGGCTTGACTCCCAATGTCTTATGGTTGGACTCAAACAGTACGTTCAGGGATGGGGCCTGGAGGGGTGACTGGGTCATGAGATCGATGGGTTTATTCACAGATGGCTTCATCCATGGATGATTTCACAGCTAAGTGAGCTGTCAGGAGGTGGGCCCGGCTGGAGGAAGTGGGCCACTGGGTGATGCCATTGAAAGGTGCGTCTTATCTGTGGCTCCTTCCTCTCTCTCTTGCTCTTTCCCTCTCTCAACCACTTAGCTCCCCAAGATGAGCAGCTTTCCTCCACCACACCCTTGTTACCGTAATGTCCCACTCCCCGAAAGGCCCAGAGCAATGGGGCCAAGGGACCACAGGCTGACACCTCTGAAACCAAGAGCCAGAACAAACCTTTCCTTCCATAAGTTGTTGTTCTCAGGTATTTTGTTACACTGACAAAAAGCTGAATAGTACAATATGTATTCAGATTAGACCTTATTATTTTTAGCAGTTTTAGATTTACAAGGGAATTGAATAGAAAGTACAGAATTCTAAGGCATCTACCTTCTTTTTTCCCCTCTCCTTCCAGTTTCCCTTGTCAGGAGCACCTTACATGAGTGGTGCCTTTGTTACAACAGATAGGCTGCTGTGCTCCATTACGCTGACCAAAGGCCTTGTTCACTCTAGGGTTTATGCCCAGCACTGTAGCGTCATACATGTTGATGTCACTGCCCCAAGTGTCCTCTGTGCCCACCCATTCATTTCCCCCACCCCCAACTCATGGTGATCACTGAGTTTTGGGCCATCTCTATTTCTTCCTTTTCTAGAATGCCGTATGGTTGGACTCGGACAGAACGCAGACTTTCCAGACTGACCATTTTCATTTGTGCATTTAAACTTCCTTCATATTTTTTAGTGACCAGACAGCTCATTTCTTTTTATAATTGAATAATATTCCATTGTCTGCATTTACTAGTTATTTGTCTGTTTACTTATTGGAGAACGTCTGGATAGGTTCCAAATTTTGGCAAATATGAATAAAGCTGCTGTGAATATATTCATATATATGTTCTTGTGGACATAGGTTTTTCAACTCACTTGAGTATCTGTCTGTTGTAGGTGAACTACAAGGGGTGATCAAAATACACAGTGAATATTTAAATGAAGAATTTATTACAGTAAAAGACACATTACCATGAGTCCTCCTCAAAATCTTTCCCCAATTTTTGAACACGCTTATCCTACCATTCTTTCCACTTTCTGAAGCAGCTCTGGAGTCCTCTTTCCTGAGTGTCTTTATGAGGTGTGATCTAAAATACAGTGATACTGCTGCTGAGCACCATCCAATGGACAGGCAGGCTCAGCTTGTAAAAACACAACTCTGTGTCCTCACCCACCTTTTCACCAGATCTGGCACCGTGTGACTTCTGGCTCTTCCCCAAAGTCAAAATGACCATGAAAGGGAAATGTTTTGAATCAGTTCAGGACATTGAAGCAGGCAGGACAGCACAACTAAAGACACCCGGGAAAGAGAACTCTAGAATTGCTTCAGAAAGTGGCAAGGACGATGGGATGAGTGTGTTTAAAGTGAGAGGGAGTATTTTAAGGGGACTTCATGGCATTGTGTCTTTTACTGTAATACAATTTCAAACTTTAATCATTCATGGTATGTTTTGCTCACACCTTGTATATTGTGTACTGAGAATGTGAGTCGAAAGTGAATGAGTGCTTGAGGGATATTCTGGTCTGAGCATCTGGGAGGGACAGAGGGCATTAAGCAGACCCCCAGTGAAGGCTCTGCTTGAGCCCAGCCCTGTCCCTGCTGGTCGTGAGCGGGCACTGCTAGGTGGTACACCAGGCCACTGCGTTCACCGGCCGGCTTTCGGTCTGACGATGTGCAGGCTTTGATTGGCTCTGAGGGCAGGCTGATGACGGTGGCCACTGTGACTCCCGGCCCCTTGTTCTTGAGCCTCCTCTGCCTTCCGAGAGAGGAGATGTCTAAGCCGCAAACCAGATGCGAATCACACACGTTGCTTTAATTAGAACCTGACCTCCTGCCATCGCCGCAGGCCCTGGCCTTCGAGCCAGGTTGTGACCTCTGTGTGGCGAGGGTTGCTCCATCTCACACCTGCCGGGCAGCCTTACCTCCTTGTCATCTTGGAGGTTATTGTTGGCTAAATACTGCTCAGACTCCAGGACTGAAGCTGATGGATTCCCGCCCACGCTCTTTGACGCTCTCGGTGTTTGTGTTTGCTCCTCCTCTGTCGGCTTCCTTCAGCACCTTTCATCTTGCTTCTCCGAGACTCCGATCGTTAGTCCTTCCCACCTCCTCCCCAGAATACGCAGTGTGTGCTCTTTGCGCTAAAACGTCGGTGTTGCTTTCCTCACAGACGGCTGTTCTCGGGGTTAGAAGACAAGCATCGTGGAATCATATTTTATAATTATTGCCTGATTTGTTCTTCTATTTTCTGTTATTTTGTGTAGATGCAAAGGCCTCTGCTTCCTCCAGTAAGGCGCCCTGTCACTGAGGACAGAGGTCACTTCTCAGCTTGTCCTTGAAATGCTGAACTGCTTTTAGGTGTGCAGCAGAAACGATTGTCTTGAGAGCTGGGCTTTCCACCCACTGAAAGAACACGGATTCCTTTCCACCGCTTTTATCAGTCGGCTTCCCTGTTCACCTCCTCCCTCCCTGGCTGTCACATCCGGCTCTGGAGAGCGTGCGAGGGTGTCCTGGGGACAGACAGCTGGCCATACCGCCTTGTTTAGGATTTCCCAGCCCAGGGGCACTTTGAAGCTCTCTCTCCCACAGGCGATCTCAGGCTGCCCTGCGAGTGATCAGTTTGGGAAATGAAGCTGATCAAAAACTTGGAACAGACAGATGTGACCCCCAAGTCACCCCACAGATGCTGCGGTGACAGCTGAGAGTGATATGTTCCCATGCTGGGCCACACCAGACATGGGCGAGCTGATTCCATCCTAACGGCCAGCAAAGAGTGATGGTAAAATAGAAGTAAAAATACAAAGTGTGATAAAAACCTATGGAGAGTGTTTAAATGTTTAAAAAAAATGCATTAAAGTCACATGGCCAGGAATCCCCCTCAGAATCCTCCCCTTTGCTCCCAACACTCCTCCTACCATCCTGGCCACTTCCTGCAGCAGCTCTGGAGTCTTCTTTCCTGTGTCTTTACTTGCACTGTCCTGGCTGCCTCCATGTCCTGAACTGATTCAAGATGTTGACTTCTCACTGTCATTTCGACTTTGGGGAAGAGCCAGAAGTCACACGGTGCCAGATCCGGTGAATAAGGTAGATGAGGACACAGCATAATATTTTCACAAGCTGCCTTTCTGTTGGATGGCACTCAGCAGTGACACGTACCATATTTTTTATCACACCTTGTGAAGACACTCAGGAAAGAGGACTCTAGAGCTGTTCTAGAAAGTGGAAGAATGGCAGGATAAGTGTGTTAGAAGTGGGGGGAGGATTTTGAGGGGGACTCATAGTGATGTGTCTTTTGCTGTAATAATCTTAAAATTTGAACATTCACTATATATTCGGTAACACCATGTACTGACTGTCTGAGTGTCCAACATGCTGAGAAGGGGCCTATCTTAGTTATTTTTCTTTCATATCAGAGATGAAATACCTGACACCCAAAGTTAAGGGAGGAAAGGTTTATTTAGCTCCCAGTTTGTAGAAGTTTCAGTCCGCAATCAGCTGGATCCAAGGCAGGGTGGCTGGCAGACAGGCAGAAGGCAGCAAGGGAAGCAAGGGACCTGTGCAGCTTCTTCCTGTACCTTATACCTCATCCAGGGTGCCGGGATTAGGGTGGCGCCAAACCAATCAGTGGACTGATTTAATAATCACATGTCCTTAATTCCAGCATCACACACTCTGGATCCAGCCACCTCTGAAAAAGCCCCACCTATGACTGCACGAGGCTTTGGGGGGACATTTAGGCACAAACCTTAACGGGGGCCAAGCCCAGGTGTCTCGCTGGATGTCCCATAAACAGCCGTGCCCTGCGCTGTGCCTTCCCCTTCCCCAAACAGAAGCAGCTGCCCAAGCAAACAGCAACACCACGGACATGCTGGTTCCTGGCTCTCAGGAGATGACAGAATCCTGGTGAAGCACTTGGAAAGTGGGCACCACGCTCTCCCTTGGCAATATTAATATTAGAAATAAGCAGGGCTTTTTATGGCATGGACGTAATTAGCACAGCGTTGTTGGCTCCAGGCTGCAAGTGTTTATTGTGAGGGCTCATTGCGCCGAGCACAGGCCTGGGTCCTAAGGGTTCCACAGTGGACGGAACAAACTGCAGGTGGGGGAGACGCACACTGAACAAGCAGGATCTATAAGGCTTGGTGGGCCACAGCAGAGGGCAAGTCACTGAGGACTGTGGGAGGTGCCATCTGAGATGAGACCTGAATGCAGAGAGAGAGTCATGGACACTGGGGAAAATGCTTCCCATAAAAGGCACAGCATGTGCTAAGGTCCTGAGGCCAGACTGAAGTTCAGGAAGAAGGCTGTATTGCTGGAGAGCTTGGAGACAGAGTGTAGCTGGAGGTGTGCAGGGAGGCGGCCGGTGGTGGAAGCACCCTGGTAGGGCCTTGCTGATCTCAGGGAGGTTTGGGGGTGAGACGAGGGCCTGGGATGATGGACTTCAGGCCAAGCAATAGCCTATTGTGGCACTAATTTTTTGAAAAATTGAGACGAAGCTCACATACAATGAAATTTCCTATTGTGATTATTTTTAAGTGTGTAATGCCGTGCTTCTTGGCATAGCTGCAGCTAGCATCACTATCTAGTTCCAGAACAATTGCATCTAGAATCTGACCTAAGGTTGCTACTTCCTGTTCTTCCCGTCCCAGCCTCTGCACACAGGTCAACTTGTCTCCTTGTATTTCCCTGCTGGGTCTTTCCCAGACATGAAATTGTACAACCTGCAGTCTCTTTGAGTTCTTTCCCTCCCCAGACTGTTTCCCAGGTTCTGTTCATGTGGCAGTAGGGCTCTATACTCTGCTTCCTGTCTGACTAGTACTCCCTGGCACGGTGAGACCACACTTCATCTCTCCACCTGGCAGTGACGGACATTCGGGTGTTCCCAGCAGACTTACTTTGTAAGAGAGCCTCCAGGGCCCGGGGGAGACTGGCAAGGGCGCGATGGGGTGGGGGCCAGGCAGGAGACTGCCAGAATCCCAGCGATTGCACAGTGAGGGCTGAAGTTGGCCTTGACAGGAGAGGCATTGGCTCTGGGCGAATGGAGCCCGTTCTTCCCCCACAACAAGCTCTTTCCTGGTCATCACTGTGTGTGGGGTTCAAGAGCTGGCGTGGCTCCCGTGGCTGGGCATGGCACGATGTCCCCCATTCCCTGTCTCCTCTGCCTACGCACATTTATGTTCTGTGTGCTCCATTTGGAGCGAGGTGGATCAGCTTTCCTGTTGCTGGGACATAACACTTGACACCAACAGATTATACAAGGAAAGGTTTACTTTGCTTGTGATTCATGGGGTTTAGTCCATGGTCGCCAGCTCCAAGGCAGAAACATCATGGCAGAAGGGCACAGAGAGCAAAGCTGCTGAATTCATGGAGGGCAGGAAACAGCAGTGGAACAGTGCCAGTGAGGAAGGGGCAGGGACCAGTTCTAGTACCCAAGGTCACATCTCCGTGACACCCAGACACAGCCAGGAGTGTGTGCCTGCAGTCCTGTGGGCAGCTGTCAGGCCCAAAGTTGACATAATCAAATGTAACTGTAATACCTGGTAACTGGTGTTTGGAGGGGCCGGCGTCCTGTTGGTCCCCGGGCAGGGACATGACAGCCCTGTCCTCTGTGGGGTGGGCCCTAGCGCGTCAGGATGGTGGCCCCAGTTGGGGACCCACAGAGCTACTGTAAAATGGAGCCATGAGGGGATCGCTTTAGTGTCCTGCTGGGAAAATACCTGCATGAGCGGTTTTGGAGATTGAGTTCCATCCACTGGGTCATTTTAAGCCAGGGAGTGAGAAAAGCCACCTTGAATAGACAGAGAGGAGTTGATGAGTCTGTTTCCAGAGGCCTACGAGGACTTCACGTTAATGTCCCATCTGCAAAGTGCTCCTGCACCTCGTTAGCGAGGGTGAATAGTTTACTAGAAAGGGAAGCTGTTCTCAGTTTTGTGGGTGAGAAGCCTTTGTGCCAGCCAGCCCAGGAGCGTGGTTCGGCAGTGCTGCCCTCAGCGTCCCCTTTACCAGTTTCCTTTATTTCCTTTTCTTGTTTTAGATTTGTTTTCTTATTTCAGATGGCTACAAACTTATATAAAATTTAAAAATTACTGAGTAAACCAGCAAAATGTTACGATTCTTTATAATTCAGGTAGGAGGAGATCCTGGCTTCACACACACACACACACACACACACACACACACACACACACACACACTGTGGTAAGGTGTCCTATCAGCTACTTTCCAATCTGAGAGCTGATTTAGCCCCTTCTGCTTTTCTGCCTGACTTCCAGCTCTGGGCTCACCCTAGTTATGGCTACCTATTTGGTCATTTCTTTTTCTTTTCTTTTCTTCCTTTTTTTGGAGATAGGGTCTTGCTGTTGCAGCCCAGAATGGCCCTGACCTCATAACCTTCCTGCTTCAGCCTCCCAAGTGCTGGTATTACACGCATGTGCCACTACACCCAGCTCTATAGTTTGCTTTCTAGAGTGCAGAGTCTGCTGCACAGCTACAGTTTTCTAGTTGATAGTGTCACCTAGGCATGCATTTGGACCTTACCTTTTGTCCGCACTTTGAGCAGAATGTAGGACAGGGAGAGAAGACGGGGCTGGAGTTGGGCCTGTCTTGTCGGTCCTTCTTGCCAGCTTGGTGGCCAGCTCAGCGTCAGCCAGTGCTGGGTCCTCCCTGGAGGGGGAAGCTGGTGGCCAAGCACACGCAGGAGGCCAGGCTGCAGCTTCTGGGAGCCTGCACCCACAGGGTCCTCATATCCCTCGCCCAGTGGGGAATGAATGCTTAAAGGCAGATCTGTGGCAAATTCTGTTTTGTGGTATTTTTAAAAAGTTTTATTAGTACACATTTGCAATCCATCATGATTACATTCATCGTGGGGAGTTGGTACATGTGCATAATGCCACTTTTTTTTAACCAGCATCCAATTTATTTAAGTCCTTATCAAGTTAATTACCATAAAAGCAGATTAATAGCTAGACTAACAGACCAAAAAACATAGAAAATACATAAAATGATTATAGTAAATCAAGGTACACTTTTAGATGCCTTGGCCATGCTGAATTACAATAACTTTTTTCTCTCTCCCTTTTTTCCCCCCTATTGTCTGTCTTTTATTTTGCACTTAATTTCTATATTGGGTTTTTCATGCAAGAGAAACCATGCAATCGTTAAGCTTCTGTGTCTGGTTTATTTCTTACCCATTTTCCTACAAATGACTCAAGCTTATCTTTCTTTATGGCAGACTGGTCCTCCATGGTGTGTAAATGCCACATTGTCTTTATCCATTCATCTGCTGATGGACATATAGGCTGCTTCCAGGATTTAGTTATCATGAGTCGTGCTGCTATAAACATGGGTATTTATGGATCACTGTAACATGATGTCTTTAATTCTTTTGGGATGATTCCTTGAAGGGAAGTAGTATCAAATGGAAGTTTTAGGGTTAGTTTTTTGAGGAATTTCTATACTGATTTCCATAGTGGTTGTACTAGTTTACACTCCCACTGGCAGCAAAGAAGGGTTTCTTTTTGCCAGCAGCCTCTTCTGCATTTGTTATTACTTGATTTCTTAAATACAGTAATACCCCAGTGTACAGACACTTCTGTTTTCAAACAAAAGCATTCAGTAAAATTTTGCTTCCTTTTGCAAACTCTGCATTGGGTGACAAATACAACCTTGGTCATCTTCCTCACACAAGTACAGACATGGCTATCTTCCCCCAAGCCATAAAATAAATTAAGTTTGTAAACTGATGCACCTCTCTATAACCATTCTTTCTGAAGTGAGATGGAATCTCAGTGTTGTTTTAATTTGCATTCCTCTGATGGCCAGTGATGTCCAACATTTTTTCATGTATTTATTGGCCATTTATACTTCTTCATCTGAGAAGTGTCTATTCCTATCAGATGCTCATTTTTGATTGGATCTTTCAATGGGGGGTCTAATTTTTTGAGTTCTTTATATATTCTAGATATTAGTCCTCTAAGGAATAGCTGGCAAAAAGTTTTTCCCACTCTGCAGGTGGTCTCTTCACTCTGGTGATTGTTTCCTTTGCGGTGGAGAAGCTTTTTAATTTGATATGATCCCTTTTGCAGATTCTCATTTATTCTTGTGCAGCTGGGGTGCTGTTCAGAAAGTCTGCCTATAACGATGTCTTTCAGAGTTTTACCTATTTTGTCTTCCAGCAGATTAAATATTTCCCTTTTATTATTTAGAGCTTTGATCCATTTTGATTTCAATTTAGAGCAAGGTGGGAGATATAGGTCTAGATTCAATCTTTGGAACGTGGATAGCCAGTTTTCTAGCACCATTTGCTAGAGAGGCTGTCCTTCGTCCAGTGAAATTATTTGGTCCCTTTGTCAAATATAAGGTAGCTGAGTGTGCCTGGAGTTGTTTTTTCATTCTCTAGTCTGTTCCATTAATCCAGAAATTTCTTCTTTTGTTTCTTTCCTTCTTTCTCCTCCCACCTCTCTTTGCCAATACCATGCTGTTTTTACCACTATAGCTCTGTAACATAACTCGAGGTCCAGGATTGTGATGCCCACCACCTTGCCTGTGTTGCCCAGAACTGCTTTTGCTATTCTGGTTCCATATGAATTTTAGGATTGCTTCTCCACTTCTGCAAGGAATATTATTGATATTTTGTTTGGGATTGCATTCAGTCTGTGTAACAGTTTTGAAAGTGTGGCCATTTTGACTGTATTTTTCTGTCTATCCAAGAACAGGGGATTTTTTTTTATTTTCTGATGTCCTCTTTCATCTTCTTTTCCAGAGTACTGTAGTTTTCAGTGTAGAGGTCTTAACTTTCTTGGTTAGCTTAATTCCTAAATATTTCACTTTTCTGGATGCTGTTGTGAAAGGTTTTGTTTCCCTAATTTCTTTTTCGGTGAGTTTATTATTAGTGTAGAAGAATGCCATTGATTTTTGTGTTACCTTTGTGTGTGCTATTCTACTTAATTTGGTTATTAGTTCTAGGAGTCTTTTGGTGGAGTTTTGGAATCTTCCATGTAGAGGATCATGTCATCTGCAAATGATAGTTTAACTTCTTCCTTTCCTATCCATAGCCCTTTTATTTCTTTCTCTCATCTAATTGCTCTGGATGTTTCAAGAACTATTTTGAACAGGAATGGTGGTAGCAGACATCCTTCTCTGGTTCCTGATTTTAGATGGAACCTTTCAGCTTCTCTCCATTTAGTATGATGTTGGCCATTCGTTTCTCATCGATGGCTTTTCTCACATTGACATAAAGCCTCTATTCCTGTTTTCTTCTTTTATCACAAATGGATGTTGGGTTTTGTCAAAGGCTTTCTCTGCGTCTACTGAGATGATTTATGTGGTGCATCACATTTACTGGTTTGCATATGTTACACCATCGCTGCATTCCTGGAGCAACTCCTACTTGGTCATGGCGTATGATCTTTTTGATGATTTACTGCATTCTGTTTCCCGGTATCTTATTGAGGATTTTTGCATCTATGTTTATTAAAGAGATTGGCCTGTAGTTCTCTTTTTTTTTGGTTGGGTCTTTTTCTGGTTTTAGAATCGCTTTATCAACTTCTGATGAATAAGGAAATGGAGCCTGGATCTTCTGTCCCAGTGTGGCAAGAGCCAGAACAGGGTGGGAACCCAAGTCTCCTGAATTCCCAACCCAGAGCTTTGTCCCTGTCTTAGGGATGCAAAGCCCTCTCTCTAGGGGACCAATAACAATAGATGTTATAGGAACTGGACATGGCCTTGTCCCCTGAGTCCACTCGGCCCATTTTGTAGCAGGGGCAGGTAGGAGTGATTGATTGCTCACGAGGCCACCACTGCTTTCCGGGGTGCAGTGTGGAGAGCAGGGTGGGTCCTTCTGGGCCACTGCTTCCAGGAGCCAGTGCCGGGGGACCCAGAACTTGGCCCACAACACCATCTGCCGGGTTTGAGACAGGCTCTGGTGGGTCACAGGGAAGAGTCTTGGTGGCCAGGTGCTGCTCTGAGAGACAAGTGAGCTGTGAGGAGGAAAGGTAGAGTCACCAGGTGTGGGAGGGGGCGGAAATGAGGAGTGAGGGATTTGAGGAGCCTTCTGGGAGTCTCTGGAGCAGGCTTGAGTCCCTCTCCACCACCCAGATTCTTCAGTGTCCCTCTACCTGTGCAAGTCCCTGGCCTGGCTGCAGGGACATGCTGGGTTGAGTCTGGAGCGCCACATGAAGACAGCCAATAACTGTCCAAGGAGCACTGGAGGGGAAGGGCAGACCCAGGTTTGGGGGGTGGTTGGAGTTGCAGGTCCCTGGGGCCTCAGACCCAGCTCCCTCCTGCCAGCTCGGCCCTCTGTAAGCCCTCCAGGTCTCCCCTCCCTCCACCCTGCAGCTGGTGTTCAGGACTCCCAGCTGCACACAGTTTGGGGGCTGCGGGCACAGGTGAGAGATGCCACAGCAGCAGCAGCATTCATGGGACAGTTTTGTCTCCTGGGGACTGGCTGGGGGGCTGGTCGCCACCACCTCACTGCCCTTCCATCAGCCCCTGCCCACTCGCCCAGCCCTCCCCAGTCCCCAGAGTCCTTGGGGTCCCAGGAGCACCGTTCTTTCTCCTGCGGTGAATGAACAGGGGTGGGGACATGACTTGGGGCTGGATTCTTTGTGAAAAGGCCACAGCTCTGCAGGAGCAGGTCCCCAGATCCAGTGAGGCCCCCAGAGCCAGCAGTGCAAATCACCCTCACCTGGATTTCCCCGGAGAAGCAAAAGCTCTGAACAAGTCCAGGCTGCTGCTTTTGCCCAGTCTCTGCTAGTACAGCCAACCCCCAGACTGCCACCAGGAGAGTCTGTTGGTGTGCAGCGAGGTGAGCAAGCACCCCCGGGCTCCGTGCCTGGCCCCGGCTGTGGCTGCTGGTCCCAGGAGTCTGCAGGCAGATCCAAAGGTGACCACGGGAGCAGAAGGGGGCTCCTCCCCTTTGGGCCATGTTGTGTGGATTTCGCTGGAGGACAGAAGTCCTCGCACTCTGCCACCTGGCAGGCTCTGCTTGGTCCTGTGCAGGGTGGGGTCGTGACAGGTGGGGGGCGTCTTTGCAGGCTGGCGTCAGCCCTCCCTGCCCCATAGCAGGCAGGAGCAAGAAGTGAAGTCTGGGCTGGTGACACCGCCACCAGCAGGCAGGATGTCACCCGGTGTTCGCTGTCTTTGCCATCTTTCCTCCTGCTGAGCCCTCTGCACTCCTGACACCGGACAGCCGGGCGGGCTGAGGGAGGCCAGCACACAGTCCGTTCCTCGGGAAGCAGTGGCCAGCCAAGGCTGCTCTGAGCCACGGCCACAGGAGCCCCGACTGCTTCCTGAGTGGTGCCTGCTCTGGGACCCGGCTTTGGCCCCACACCACAGCTCCAGACCTGAGCGGACACTTCTGGTCTCCAGGTGGATGCCAGCCAGGTGCTGCTCTAGGGACCGACGGTCCCACTGCTGGGGTCACGCTGTGGCTTCACCAGGAATACCAGCAAAGGCGACCCAGGACCGCGTTGGTTACGGAAGAGGGTCAAAAGCAAATGTTGCTCATGCACATGCAGGAGCCAGATTCAAAAGAGGCAACGGGAAAGTCTTTGTTTAAAAAAATAATCTTTATCTTTGGGAGCTGGACATGGTGGCGCATGTCTGTAATCCCAGCAGTCAGGAGGCTGAGGCAGGAGGATCACTGGGAGTTTGAGGCTAGACTGAACTTCATAGTGACTTCGAGGCAGCCTGAACTCCATAGTGAAACCCTGCCTGAAAAACAAAATAAAAGATAAAAACAATGTTTATTCTTTATTCTTATTATAAAAAAATTAAACCGGGTGTGATGGCATATGCCTGTAATCCCAGCACTCTGAGAGGCTGAGGTGGGAGGGTAAAAGTGCAAGCCCAGCCCAGGCAATTTGGTGAGACTCTGTCTCAAAATAAAATGAAAAAGGGAGAAGAAGGTAGAAGGAGGAGGAGGAAGAGGAGGAGGAGGAGGAGGAGGAGGAGGAAGAGGAGGAGGGTTAGAAGGTCTGGGGATGTAGCTCCATGCAGCGGCCCTGGGTCGAATCCGCAGTACCGAAATAAAAAGATGAAATGTGAATTGTAGAAAATCTGGGAAGGACAGCTAAGTGTGACGGCAAAGCTGGGAATCGTCTTGAGTCTCACCCAGAACGACAGTGCTCATTAACCTGACTGTGCAAGAATGGAGATCACTGGGCAAACACACGCTGTCCCTTTTGTTTTCCTTTAGAGTTCGCTAATAAACATCTCCCCACAGCTTTGAAAACACGAGTTCTAGCAGCTGCCTGCCATCTCTCGGGAGGGTTAAACAATTCATTTAACTAACCTCTTAGAGATGCTGGGCGTGGTGGTTCACACCTGTAATCCGAGATAGTAGGGAGGATGAGGCAAGAGGATTCCAAGGTCACGGCCAGTCTGGCCTACTTTGCGAAACTCTGTCTCAAAGTTTAGAAAAGGGCACAGTGGCGAAGCAATTGTACGAGGCTCTAGGTTCAGTCTCCAGCAACCACCCCCTCCCCAAATACTTCATTTAGATGAATTAAAATGTGCAAGTTTGTCTTAGGACACAGAGTAAGAAACATGCTGCTGTCTGCCTCAGTGCTCCATCTGTAAAGCAGGAGGGCCCCGCCTTCACTCGGGTGGCTGGTGTGGTCTTTAATTAATATCTAGACAGGGCCTTGGAAACACCGGGGAAGGGTTGTGCCTATGTCAGAGGGTTTGCGTAACTGGCCTGAATTATAATCTGCTCATTCTGTGCAATTAGCATGCAAGGTGACCACAGGGAGGAGTTCGCTCGGGAGTCGGGCTGGTCTTGGTCCCATGGAAGCCCGCAGGAGGCTAGGGGAGCCCATGCTCCCCCCTCAGCGAGATGAGGGTCAGCCGCAGGCATCCAGCCCGGGGGCCGGGCCATGCAGATGCTGGGGATGCAGAGGGCAGAGAGCAGGAAAGATGGGCACACAGGAGGCGTGCCTGGGCTTTCACTCTGTGCCGGCTGCTTGCTCTCCTTTGCCCTGCGTTCCTGATTTTAATCTCCTCAGGGAGATAGTGCGCTATGATTTTCATCTGAAGCCTTTCTGAGACCCACAGAATACGGGTTTGTTGGGAGTTGCCACGAGTTTGCGGAGTGGACCCGCCATGGACTCTTTGGGAGCTTTGAGATGTGATTAGTCAGGGTCTCAGCCCCCTAAGTTGGCAGTGAGAGGCAGCCTGGAGCAGGTGGGGCTGATGGACGGGGCACACACTTGTCACACTTCGAAGAGAGGGAGCCTCAAGCCCATGTGCTGTTCCTCCTGTGTGTCAGGACACGGTGTGGCCAAGGTCCACGCTCCTGGTCTGAGTCCACTTATGTAAGGGGCAGAGCATCAGCAGGGGGCACCACCCCGGGAGGCCAGGCCACACGGTCCCTGCACACTTGGAGCAATGTCTGTGACTCGGTCCTTGGTCGGAATTCCCTAGCTGTTTTGCTTTTTGGAGGATTCACTATCTTGCAGGCTGCTGGTGGCAGTTCTAGAAGTCCCTGGGACCCTCAGGGGCTGCAGCTATGATTTGCCTGGCTTTCTTCCCCATACTCTTGTCCCCTCGAGGATGACTTTGAGGCTGAGTGGGACAGTGGGGCGGTGGGGGGAGAAATGTTTGGCCCATTCTTGAGTCAGTCCTTAGGTCAGAGGCGGGGGGCAGATCTAAATTCAAGGTAACCGGGTATCCAGGCCATTGACTGATCGAGATTTAGACTGGGACCCGCAGGCTGCAGAGGGAATGCAAGGGGCACCCCAGACGGACAGTTTGCACAGTTCCAGGAATGGCTCGTCCCAAGGCCACAGTGACCCACTGAGTTCACTGTCAGACTGCAAAGAGGAAGTAAGTACGGTTAAAGCTCTGTGGAAAACGAGAGAGTGGTGCACACCCTCCTCCTCCGTTGTAGGGGCGAGCTGGGTGTCTCCATTAACCAAGTCTCAGAAGGAGATGCGAGGCGCCCCGGACTGCGGTTACCTCTGCCGACAGCAGACCGGTAGAAGGCGCGGAGCTCACAGGCGTCTGGAGATAGCAGAGCAATAGAAAGTGTGAATATCACGGGATTTCTCTTCCCATTTCCTAGATCTGGTGGCGTGCTTGACCTTGAAGTTCTCCTTGTTGGTTTGCTGCATGTTTATCCCACACACAGTTTGGAGTACATGCATATTATTAGAAGGGAGAGTTACCAACTGCAGTCTGCAGGCAGAATCCAGCCCAGCACTTGTTTCTGTATGAAACAAGCTAATAATGGTTTTTATATTTTTAAATGAAATGGTTGGGGAAAAAAATCAAAAGAAGAACAAGATTTTGTGGCACATGAAAATTATATGAAATGTAAACGGTTTTATTAAAACACATACCAGTTTATTTACATATTATTTATGGCATTATCATTATTATCATTATGATTTTGGCACTGGGGATGGAATTCAGGGGCCCTCTACACCCTATTTTTTTAAATTTTGAGACAGATTGTCCAGGTTGGCCTCGAACTTTCGACTCTTGTGCCTCAGCCTCCCCAGTAGCTGGGGTTCCAGGTGTGCACCCTCATGTCAGTCCCGCCATTGATTTTGTGTACTGCCCTGGTGGAATTAAATAGCTGCAAAAAAGACCTAATGGTCTGCAGAGCTGGAAAGGGTTTGCCAGCCGGCCCTGCCCCAGACCCCTGGCTTTAGTTCCCTAGACATCTTTGATTTACCTTTGTGGAAAGATATTGTCATTATTATTGTTATTACTATATGTGGTACTAGCAGTTGAAGCCAGGGCCTTTGCACTGCACTACATCCTCAGCCATTTTTAATTTGGAAACAGGGTCTGGCTAGTTCATTAAGTTTCCTGGGCTGGGTTCCAATGTTTGATCCTCCTGCCTCAGCCTCCCGGAGTGCTGGGTTCAGGCTTGCGCCACTTGTCCTGCTTCAAATAGTGCTTTAAAACCTGGGCGTGTCTCTTCTTCCATAACCCACACACGCGTGAGGCGAACCTGCAAATCACGGAGCCTGGGAACAGCGGGAGGCGTGTGGAGGGGGCAGGGAGCCGCACAAAGGGCCGACTCGGCGACACAGGACCGTGTTCAAGGGCAAGCCAGGCCGGTCCCCCTCAACTTGTCATTGGCTCCCTCTTGGTGCTCACACAGGAATCACCTGGTGCTGGAGTTGGCACCTCCCGTGTTAATGCTGGTGCCGCCTGTGCTGTATTTACCAAGCTTCCCTCCCCAGGAACCAGTCCAAGGTCAGCGCTCATTCTCTCCCGTAACCTTCCTGGCCTGGGTGCTTCTGCCAACTGCGATCTTTTGCGACCCGCCCGCCTCTCTTTAGGAACATGAAAGAAAAATAGGCAAACCCTCATCAAAAATGAGAAGCAGAGCTGGGTGTGGCGATGCTGTCTGTGAGCCCCCGCACTCTGGGAGGCTGAGGCAGGAGGACTGCAAGTCTGAGCCCAGCCAGGGCAGCCTAATGAGATCCTGTCTTAAAGGAAAAAAAATTAAAAGGGGCTGGGGGTGTAGCTTAGTACAAAAGCCCTGGGTTCAATCCCCGTTACATAGCCAGCCAAAAAAAAAAAAAAAAGAGACTGGGTAGCTGGTCACAGGTATTTGCTATTTCTTTGGAACTGAGGAATGAAAGTGAATGTGTGGGTGTGTTCTCTGCACCATCGATGGATCCAAAAGGTGAACTTGTTGCCTGATTCTTGTTTGGTCAGCTGCTCTGCTACTTAGTGTGGGAAGCGAGAGACCCCAGGAACCCTGGTTATCTCAGAGTTTGAACAAGCACAACAAGCTTCTGCTGTGTGTGTGTGTGTGTGTGTGTGTGTGTGTGTGTGTGTACGTGCGCGCTCAAAGGCCAAACTCTAGGGAACCCAGGCGAGAGGTGTATGTGGGTTTAGGCAGCTGGGTAGTCTCCCAAGATGAGATCCAGCGAGCTCTAACCCACAGAAGACAGACAATGTCCCTGCAGGAGGCGGGGCGGGCTTAGAAACATCCTCTGGAGTTCGCCACAGCACCCGTGCGACTCCGAGGAAACTGGGCTTACGGATGTCACCGGGTGGCTCCAGCACAAGGACAGACCAACTCGGCTTTCCAGAAAAGCAAAACCACAAGAGAGGCCCGCGCCCTGCTTCCCCTTTGTTGCAGACCCGGCTGCTCATGTGATTTCTTCTAAGGCCGGCACCGCCTGGCTGCTGGTGTCCAGAAACAGAGATCTTGTGCGCTAGAGGTTTCGGTTTTCTTGGGAAACACCCGGGTGGAGGAGTAGAGTTCTCCCGCTCTGGAAGCTGGCTCTCCAGGACACCGGGTGGTGTGTTCAGATGGTCCCTCCGCTCTCGGCCCGGCCGTGTCACAGGCCGCCAGCACTGAGACCACGGGAAGAAGCTTGCATTCCTCTTTATGAAAGGTTCTGAAATGTGAAGCCTTAGGGAACTGCACTGATAACTCTAAGCCCACCCCCAAGATGCGGCTATTTTCATATTTTAATATTCACATATACATGTGTTGGGGCTCAGTCATGGTGCACACACAACTGTTTTTGCACGTGGACCTCCTCAAGATGAGTGTGACCAACAGCTCTCTCCGCAGTGACTGCACTTGGACAGCTGCGTTCCCCTCTGTGCATCTCTGCCCATCTCCTCCCTGCACACTGAGCCCAGTGCTGGGCACTGGCAGCCAGGCCGTCCCCGCCTGCAGCCGCTGGGTGTGTGCAGGACCCCGCAGATCCACTGCCCTCCTCTCCCCACCACCATGGACCCCTTCCCTGCACTTGGCTCAGCCCCGCGACGGGGACCAGGCCATGACCACCCGTCACCTGGAGGCTACAAAGAAATGCACTCATGTCTTCTGGGTGGTCATCTTCGTCTCCTTCCCACCCGTGTTTGGGCAGCTGCCAAGGGCCAGATGTCTGAGTGGCGTTCAGGTCAGAGAATGCCCCTAGCTGCGGATGTCCCTAGAGCTTGGGGTTGGCAGGGCCTGGCTGCAAGGTCACAGAGCTGTACAAGGACCAGTGTCTTACCAGAGGAGGAGCGAGTGGGCAGGAGCCAGCCTGGGTGGCCTCTCGTGACCTGCCACAGTCGATATTGATCTGTCAACTTTATTGGATTGGAGCGATCCTAGCAGATTAGGAGAGTGGCTTCTGGATGTGTCTGGGTGGTCATGGAGGTGTGACCTTGGGTCTGCATCTGGCCCCTGGCCCCTTCCTCTTTGGCATTGTTCCCCTCTACTTCTTTCCGGTTGGCATGAACAGAGCACCTTTGTTCCGCCAGGCCCTTCCGCCGTGATGCTCCTGCCTTGGAGCAGCCACCCACGACTGAATCCCAGGAACTGTGAGCCAGATTAACCTTCTCCTCTGAGCTGTAGGTGTCGGGTAGTGAGTCTTGTCCTATCAGAGCAGCTCCTGTCCTATCAGAGCTTTCCCAGGACCCTGGACAGCCATCCTCTAGGTCTGAGTATTAGTAAGGACAATTCTTATTTGGGGGGTCTGTGGGTGGCCTCTCAACGCTCTTTTCTCATCTGGGAAATCAGCAATCTAATTGTGTATTTTACGTGTGTAATTGAAATGCTTCCATGGCAACAAGAGTGCCTCTAACCCCAGCACAGCATGCTGTCATTGCTTGTGCAAATAGAAGTGTGTCTGTTGGCATTTGGGGGTGATTCAGCTTCCTTTCCGCCCTGAGACACAAGGGAAGGTCCCCAGATGGGGCGGGGCAGTGGCTGGTGGCCTGTCCCTTGTGTGGGAGGGTGCGTCAGACACCGTGTTGTTAGCAGAGACCCTGGAACAGGGTCAGAACAGGCCCATCCCCGATGGCAGCTGTGCTGTGTCACACAAAGACAGTCACACAACAGGCTGGAGTAGTCGCAGGAATAAGAGGCGAGACATGACAGAAAAATTCGGTGAATGTTTAAATTAAAAAGTTATTATAATAAAAGACATATGGCCATTAATGCTACTCAAACCACTCCCACTTGCTTCCAACACATGAATCTCACCTTTCCGGCCACTTTCTGCTGCAGCTGTGGAAGTTCTGTCTCCTGAGTGTCTTTAGTCGCGCTATTCTGGCTGCCTCAATGTCTTGAATTGATTCAAAATGTTTCCCTTTCGTGGTCATTTTGACTTTGGGAAAGAGCCAGAATTTACATGGTGCCAAATCCAGTGAACAAGATGGAGGAGGACACAATGTCATATTTTTACCAGCTCCCTTCCCTTTGAGTGACTCTTGGCAGTAGCATTTACTGGGTTTTTGATCACATCTCATAATGACACTCAGAAGAGAGGACTCCAGAGCATTTTAGAAAGTGGCAAGAGGGCTGGGGATTTAGCTCAGTGGCTAGAGTGCCTGCCTTGCAAGCATAAGGCCCTGAGTTCGATTCCCAGCACCAAAAACCAAAAAAAGAACAAAGAGTATAAAAAAAAAAAGATAGCGGCAAGAATGATGGGGATAAACATATTCCCGGCAAGAGGGAGTATTGCGAAGGGGATCCATGGCAATGTGTCTTTTTACTGTAATAGTATTTTTTAAAGTTAAATCGTCTCCTTATATTTTGATCACTCCTCAAAAGGCCAGTCATTCAAATGTATATTTCACTGAGGAAAAATGGGTCGCATCATCGCACAAATGGTCAGAGCTCAAACTCTGTTCTAGTGCATGGGCGCAGGGTGGGCACCAAGTATGAACGTTCTAGAAAGAGAAAGTGGAGACCCGCCCTGCGTAAGAGTGGAAGCTGTGCAGAGACCGGAGCGGGGCGAGGGTGGACAGTGCCTGAAAGTGGGCGACAGGGCGACAGCAGCGAGCAAAGACAGAGAAGCGTTTTCACTGTGGCAGCTGGAAGGCGCCACCGTGCTCATCATGGAGGGAGCCAGAAGTGTCTGGTCCCGGACTGGACCTCCGGTTCTTGCCTTGGGGGAACCAGAGAGACTTCTGAAGTGCGAAGAGTTGCTGTGGACCCCGACCTGAGCCCTGACCCCCCACATCCCTCAGACCTGTGACTTTTCCCAGTGGTGGGAAAGGCTTGTCCTGGCTCCACGGACCCCACCCTGGGCCATGGCAGCCCTCTGTGAGAGGAAGGGTGGCCGGGACTGGCCTCGGAGACCCTTGCGGTGCAGGCGCTGACCCTCTTCCAGAAGCTGCCTCATAAGGCCGTCTCCTGTGGAGTTGGCGTCTGTGGACGCTGGGATCAAGCAGTGTGAGCTCCAGCCCTAATGTGGCCCCAGCCAGCTCCGTGAGCTTGGACAGGCTGCTTCCCCACAATGGGCTTCGACCGTCTTATCTGTGAAACTGAAGTTAATAGTAGGCTTTGAGTTGGTTGGTTTGTTAAGTCTCAGAGGTGGCAGGGAGGGTTATGGCGTTGGGTAGGTTCTCAGTAACAGCAGCCACAACATCACCCAGAAGTATGGGAGTGTGTGGCGGGTGGCGGCCTCCCAGGCCCGAGCTGTCCTCGGATGAGTCCAGGGCCCCAGGCCAGAGCGAAGCAGCAAGCAGGCGAAGATCTCTGCAGAAACGCCCTGGGCCGACGGAGCGTGTGTGGAGAGACGCCGGAGCGTGGGGCTCCGGCAGAAGGGCCGGCACGCCCATTACAGCACTGCGGTCAGCTCGTGTCCGGCTCCCTGCAGGGCTCCTCCGGCCACCAGAGCTGCTGAGCCCGAGGACGGGCAGGGGAGGCCTGCGGGGTGGCCGCTCTCAGGCGACCGTGTGCCACTGGGCTGGTGACACATGCGGGGGACCACAGATTGCAGATTAGATGTTAACACTGTTTCCCCGTGTGAATCTGAGTGAGGTTTAGATAGAAATTAAAGGCAAAAGGGCTGGGGATTTAGCTCAGTGGTTAAAGTGCTTGCCTTGCAAGCATAAGGGCCGGAGTTCGGTCTCCAGCACCAAAAAAAAAAAAAAAAGTAAAACTACTCCCCCAAGGATTTGTTCCCGTTACTAACACACTGAGTTGCTCTTATGCTGTGAAATCATCTCCTAGCCGTGAGTTTATGGAAGTAGAATAATTGTATAGTCATATTATCCCTAAAGTGGAAATATAAAATGAAAATATCTGTCCTGAAAATACCCACCCTGTCCAGGGATGCCGCTCTGTGACAGGGACGTCTGTAGCCTTCACAGGCAGCACCCTGAAGGGAGAGAGGAAATTAGGCAGGAAGAGAATCTGAGGACTGGAGTTGGATTTTGCACACTCTAGGACTCGGGGTCCCCCCGGCGTGTTCATCGGCTGCACGGGCCCCGCTGGCCTTTGCCCCTTAGGTGTGAAGCTCCGTGTGGGGTGCACCCGGCATGCACCCTGAGTCTCTGCCACCCGCTGTCCGGGGACACAGCGCCTCCCCGGCCAGGTGGCCTGGTGGTCTGCACGGCAGGAGGAGGTGGATGATGAAAGGAAGCAGGCGGGATGGGGTGGGCGGCTCCAGGGCTGGGGTCAGTTTCCTGTTATTCTACTCTGCTGGCTTACTCCTAAATTTAGTGGAGGTTAAACAAAGACACGTTTCCAGGGCGGAGCCAGGTGGGAGTTCCCTCCGGGCCAGCACACTGCTTGACCTGACTCCGCGCCCTTCAGGGAGGAGGACGAGGGGAGACGGGCTCTTTGGCTAATCCAGGTGGAAAAGCGAGGGCTTTTTTTTGGTACTGGGGTTGAATTCAGAGCCTTCTCATTGGACTTTGTTTTTACTTTTTTATTTTAAGACAGAGTCTCTCTAAGTTGCCCAGGCTGGGCTGGAACTTGTGGTCCTCCTGCCTCAGCCTCCCAGAGTGCAGGGATTACAGGCATGCAGCTCGGGGGCATCTTTTATACTCTACACAGCTCTGCAAATCCAATCTGAAGTCTCCTGGGCCCAAGGGAGGTGTCTCTTCCTGGGAATCTGCCAACAGTTCTGTTTGCTGGTTGCTTCCTGCAGACAGCTGCCGCTTGCCCCGCCCTCTGTCCCTCGTGGCCGCTGCCGTGTGTCTTGTGTGCCGGAAGCAGCGGGGCAGGGAGGACCCTCCTCCAGAGCCTTCAGAGGGGCCTGGCCTCCATCCACACCTGGGTTCTAGACTTTTGGCCTCTGGCACTGCGAGAGAATAAAATTCTGTCTGGTAAGAACAGAATCACAGTTTGGTTTGTGATAATGTTCTTCTTTCTTTTTTCAGTGCTGGGATTGAACCCAGGACTTTTGCACTGAGCTACATCCCCAACCCTTTTTTAGTTTTTATTTTGAGACAAGGTCTGCCAAGTCACAAAGTTGCCCAGGCTGGGCTCAAACAAGTGATCCTCCTGCTTCAGCCTCCCACAGTGCTACGATGACAGGCATGCACCACCATACCCAGCTGGTTTGTGGTAATTTGCATGGTGGCCCTAAGCAGTGAGTATAGCAGGAAGCTCTGTTTGCAGAGCCCCGGGTCTGAATGCACAAAAGAACCCAGACTCCAGCACCTGGCCGGGAAGTGGCCCAAGGCCCAGGCTCCTTATCCCTTATCTCCCCTTTGCTGGCTTCCGCTGCAGGGCCTCACAGCTACAGTGGGGCCTCGTAGGCCAGGAATTCCAGAGGGGGCCTGGCCGAGGCCCATACTAGATAGAAATCTTGGTTGTGCTGTGGCTCTTCCCTTGGCCTGCAGGCTGCAGCCTGGGGCTGGCCCTGGACGGCCTTGGAGAAGCAGCCCCCAGCGGGTGTTTGGTGGGTTTCTGCCCCTGGTCAGGCCTTCCAGAGGGGGCTGGGTGGAGTCGCAGACCTGTGTGGTCACAGCTCTGCCCATCGCTCACAGTGCGACCCAAGCACGACACAGTTCCCAGCTGCCTCAGTTTCCCTGATGTACATCCTTGGCAAAGCTGCTGGAGGATGCTGCAAGTGAGGGGCTGAGGACACTTCCTGTCCTGCAAGGTGCTCGGAAGTGCTGGCTATGGGGTGCCACAGTGGTAACTGTTTCCTTGGGAGCAAAGGTTGCTGCTCGGAAATAGTGGCAGCCAACAGCCATGCTGGGGGTACTTCCTGCCGGGGCCCTGGCTTCCTCCTCTCTCCATGAGTTATCTGTAAGAAACACACGTTTGTACCCTGGTGTATGCAGGCCACTCGGACTCCTATGTTGAACCGTGTGCTTCTCTGATTTGAAGGTGTTGACACGAACTTATGACCCTCCCAGCTGTGCCAATCACAGTGACCTTGCACCAGGCTTCTGGGAAGGGGCCGGGATTCCACAGGCTTCCTCCACGAGGCGTTAGCCCTGGAGGGCTCAGAGGGCCGTGCTGCAGAGGGAGAATATTTTCCCAGCATTTCCCTTAGTTCAGAAACAGATCAACGGCCTGAAGTTAGGGCGCCATGTGCGGTAGACTCCCAGGATGGGGCGCAGAAACTCTCTCCCTCGGGGACGCTCTTTCTTAGCAGTTAGGTATGTACTGACCACATCGTCTGGCAACGTAGGTGTCAGCCCCCTTTTATAGATGAGGGAAATGGCAGGGAAGAAACCCAGCTGGGAGGCTGGCGGGCCACGTGGTTCTGTCCCCAGATGGACGGAGGGAGGAGGTCCCCCCTGGGGGCCCAGCCACTGAGTGGGTAGTGGGTTCACCGACTCGTGTCACAGAGAAAGCATTCTGGAGGAGGCGGCGAGAGGTGTGGAAGATGTGTCAGGTCAGCCCTTAGCACGTCGGATTGGATGAAAAGCACTCGTGTGTATCTGAGGTTTAGGGACACGGGCCCAGTTCCTAGCACTGTTTCCTTCACGGTGCAGTCTGAGATTCGTGAATCCACGTGTCAGAGGAAAAGCAAGGCCCAGTTTACAGGTTTATTGGCTCTTTAAAACCCTCAGGAATTATTGTTTTGGAGTTTCTAAAATGCAAAAAGGCATTATAACTTTGGGTAGCTTTGATTGTGTCTTGAAGCTACAGTTTTCTTAAAAGTACAATTTTAAAATTACAGTTTTCCTTGTCTCCTTTCCACCTCTCTTTGTTTCTTCTGTCCCACCTTAGCTCCAGCTCCCTGCTGTCCCCACACCTGGATCACACTGCCTGGCTGTCTGGGGCTTCCCTCCTGGAAGAACCCTGGTACTCACTTCAGAGCTGACCCAAGGTAAACCACCGAACCTTTGATTGCGGATGATTACCTAACTTCCCCAAGCCTCGGCATTTTCTTCTGTAAAATGGGCAGCTTCTCCATCTGCTGCTGACAAGATTAAATGGATAATAAGTATGTGCGTCTGTTAGATTTTGTTCCCAAGAAACCTCTCTGTTCTTCTTCCTCCCTAGCCAGAGATGCCTGGCTCCCCTCTGCAGCACTGTGCTTGGCCCATGCAAATCAAGCACTCTTCTTCCTGTACCACAGGCCGTTCACCCAAGGCTCCGCCACATGCTGCGGCCATTCTTTATAGGAGAAGAACCACGCGTCTGAGCTCATCACCATGACCATTCTGTATTTGTCACTCCGTGTTCAAGGCTGAGGGCACTCAGGTGACGTGCAGCCAGGTGACAGAATCATGTGGTCACATACCTGGCCTGGCTGGTTTGAGCCGGGCTCTCAGATGCTGTGTCTGGGACCCGTTCTTGAGACTCAGCAGTGTCTTGGCTGCCAGGTGGGATTGGAGTCTTCCAGCAGAGCGTGCTCCTCCCCGGGGACAGCCTCTTGTCCCAAGCCCGGTCTCCTCTGCACCATCCGGGCCCATGCGCCTATGGGGGGTTCTGCATCTCCCTGACGTGGGTCCCGCTCGGCTTGCCCAGACTCGGCGTCGGACCGGGAGGGCCTGGGAAGGGCCCTTCTGGATCTTCCAGTGCCTGAATCGTGCTGCGCAGCCTTGCAGGCTTAGCGCTCTCGGAGGATGGTGAAGGATGGCCTCTGTCCCCTGTAACATCTGTCCTCTACATGTCTGTCTGTCTTAAATGTGACTCCTGAGGTGAAGACTGTCCTTAGGAACTGGAGGCTGGCTCGAGAGGCTGGGAGGGTTTGGAGAGCAGAGGCAGGGAGCTGGGCTGGCCAGGGATGAGGGACAGGACAGCGTGGCAGGAATGGCAGCCCGCCGCTGTCAGTCAGGGCCAATAAATAGAAAACCAGGGAGGCCAGCGTCCTGCAAGGTAGAGATTTGGAGCAAGACAGTGAGCAGGAGGTCTGAGGAGAGAGGTCCGGCGTGGGAGAAGGGTGATGGTGGAGGCAGGGAGGAGCCTGCATGTAGGAAGGGCTGTCACGAGGGACGAGGCCAGGCCCGTCTTCCCCCCACTTCCTGCAGGTGAGGACACAGATGAGATGGAAGCAGTAGTCTCTTCAACAGATGGTGGCCAGCGCTCTGTAGAGAGGGGACCGAGCTGAGCAGAGGCAGTGGAGGGGCAGCAGGGACGAGGGTTGGACACCTCGCTGCGCCCTCCCGCTCTGATGGGAAGACTCGATGCCTACTTTCATGCATCAGCTACATGCCTCAAATGTGCAGATGTGTAGGACGAAACACTAAATGGGAAGCACGGGATGCAGGCTAAAGGATGCTTTGTATGGATTTAAAAGGCAATTGCTTTAAAATTGCGTTCTAAAGAGATAGAAAAATGAGTGCAAGCTCTACTGAGTCTTAATTTCAGGTATAAAGGACATGCCTTCATAAGGTTTATTAGTTTAGCATTTCTGTATTATTTCTGAGGAAACTATGAAGTAGAACTTGAAAAAATGAGCAGCCCCAAATTATGTCAGTGTTAATAGAAAAGTAATTGCAATATCTATTTTAGGTAGAAATCTTTCTGTCCTAATTATTTTGTCATTGGTAGCATATTATATGCATTATAAAATAAAGGCACATAAAGGTACCATTAACATAAATTTATATAACTGTACTCCACAGAAATTCAGTATGTTTTTACATCTTTCCACATTCTCAGCAGGCTGTTTTGCTACAGATGAGAAAATTATTCTCTTAATTCTTTCTCCAAAATTAAAATATCTACTATTTGGGAAAAACGAACACCAACCCAAAAAGACTCAGTGCAAAAATGTCCACTGTCCTGATTCTTATTTTTTCCAGAAAGTTAAAATTTAAAGAAAAATTGCAGTTAAAATATACATAAATAAGATTTCCCCTTTTAGCACTTCTTGTGTGTATGATTCTGTGGCACTCTGGGCAGCCTCCAGACCCGCCCATTTCCCAGCGCTGTTCCTCTCACACAGTTGAAACCCTGCTCCGTCCCCTGACGCCCGCCTTCCCCATCCCATCTGCTGGTGGCCACTACTCTACTTTCTCTCTATGATTTGACTGGTCTAGGTAACTCTTATAAATGGAATCACACATTATCGGTCCTCTTGTGACTGGCTTATTTTACTTAGCAAAATCTGGTCACTATTTAAAGTTTTTAAATTACAGTCAAAGACACATTGTCATTAATCCCCCTCAAAATTTTCCTCCTAGTTTTGGACACTGTTATCCTATTGTTCTTGCCACTTTCTGAAGCACCTTGGAGTCCTCTTTCCTGAGTGTATTTAGTTGTGCCGTCCTGGCTGCCTCGATGTCCTGAATGGATTCAACACGTTTCCCTTTCATGGTCATTTTGACTTTGGGGGAGAGCCGGAAGTTGAGGGGTCTCAGATCTGGTGAATGAGGAGGACGAGGACACGGGGTCACGTTTTTACGAGCTGCTTTCCGTCAGATAGCACTTGGCAGCAGCACTCATTGGATTTTTCGATCGCAGCTCATAAAGACTCTCAGGAAAGAGGACTTCTGGAAGCCACAGCAACGATGGGATAAATGTTCTTGAAGTGAGGAGAAATTCTCCGAGAGGGATTCATGGTAACGTGTCTTTTACTGCAGGAAAATTTTAGAAGCACGTACGGTCATTCATTACCTCAGGCATCCTGAAGCTTCACACATGTTACGCTTATGTCAGAAGTTCTTTCCTCTTTGAGGCTGAACGATAGTTCACTGAATTACCAACCACTTTTTGTTTATTCATCTGTCAGTGGACATTTAGGTAGTTCCACTGTTTAGCTCTTGTGAATAACAAACACTGCTGTACACACATCCGTCTGGGTCCTTGCTTTTCGTTTCTTTGTGTAGATCCCTGAAAGTGGACTTGCTGGGTTACATGGTAATTCTGTGTAATTTGTTGAGGAACTGCCATGCTGTCTCCCACAACTGCTGTGTCACTTTGTATTGGCACCAGCCCTGCGCAAGAGTTCTGATTTCTCCGAATGCTTGGTGACACTTGTTATTTCCTGCTTTGTTTTGCTCTGGATTGTAGCTCTCCTAATTGGTGTGAAGTAGTATTGCATTGTAGTTTTGAGCTGCATTTCCCTAAATGCAGTGACTGGTGATGTAGAGGTTCTTTGCATGTGCTTATTGGCCATCCCTATGTTTTCTGTGAGAAATACCTACTCAGGAAGGCCTCTGTTTTGGAAGCTGGTCTTTGTTTTAGGACCAGTCAGCAGACTGGCCCGTCGAGCCATTACCTCTCTTTAAAAATGTTTTTCTTTTTAAGTTGTTCTCCGAGTCGAAGCCACTTGTTTCTGACCCTGGGTGGCTTAACGGAGATGTTTCTGCAGTGTGGTCAGTAGCAGCCGGCCTCAGCTCTGTCTCCGTGGGGCTGTGGGATCCTCAGCTCCTGCTATTTCATCACCTCTCAGATGTATCCACGGAGACCTGGTTTGCTTAAGCCATGTTCCCTCTTGCAAGTGGAGCGAAGAGAACATTTTTGTTAGCCCGGAAAGACAGTGGCTGAAACTGCTGAAGTGTACTGCTGTGGTCATCAGGGCAGAACGGCCCAGGGCGGAGCGGGCTGGATGCTGTGCTGTGGGGAAACGCTGGCTCTGAGGAGTTTTGGAAGAAAGCCTTCAATCCTTAGCTTCTAACTCCTTCCCAGGAATACTAATTTTTTGTTGTTATTGTTGTCATAAAGAGTTTGGGGGAAACTCTGTAGTTGTCAAAAGAGATTAAAACCTATTTAAAAATGAATATTATGCTTTGGGATATAGATAAAGGATATAGATAAAGACTATGTGTGTGGGGTCAGGGGGTTTATAGAAGCTTTCTGTACTTTAATGTTAAGGTTGAGCTTTGTCTTCAAAGCTAGATTACTATTTATTGAGCAGATTTATGTCCTAGGAGTTATACATCTTTATTGATTGAACAGAATCCCATAAGTACAAGCCCCCAGTGAGAGTTCCTTCATTTGCCTGTGTTTGTGTGGACATACACATACATGCACTCATGTGCATGGACACACACACACACACACACGCACACACGTCTGGCAGGCAGGACTGGGGAGTCCTGGGTGCTTCAAGGCCATAAGCACTCATTAGAGTGGACTGTGGAATGGAGAGGTTGTTGATGTGTGCTCTTGTTGTCGGATGGGAAGGGGGATTCAGAAAATATATCTCCAGGTTCTTTATTCGAGCAGGCAATGAATTGCAGGAGCGAATTTCAGGGCATTGGGAAAGTTTATTTAAGTAACAAAAGGGAGACCGGTTTGGCCAGGTGGGTAAAATAACCAGCTGATACTGCAGTTAGGAATCTGAAAAGGCCTGGGAGACTAGGGAGCAGGGGGCAAGCGCCCAAGGCACAAGGGAGAGCGCGCCGGGAGAGGGGGCGAGCGAGGCAAGAGGGCGAACTCGTGGTGCTATTCATATTTATCTGGATTCTGTTCTCGTGAGAGTTTCTGGATCCTGTGAGAAGAGGGGCGATTGGAATTTCGCGCCCCAGGCTGACGTCAGGTCAAAGCCACTCCCCAAGGTTATGTTCATCTTCCCAGCCAGGTCAGGCCACGCCCTAATCCTATATCACTCTGATTATGGAATTCACCTCACTTCTCCACAACTAAAAAGGTTGCTTTGGCTTTAAAAAAATATATTTTTATCATGCCTATTAATTCTATAAAACACTGAGTTTAAATGTGGCATTTTCATACACGCAAATAACATATTTTGATCATATCCGGCCCCCATTACTCTCCCTTACAACCCTTTCTCCCTGCCCTTATTCCCTGCCTTTTGTCTAGTAATAGTCTCCTTTCTAATTTCTTGCTATCCTTTATAAAAATTTCACCTATTAGGGAAAACCTACCATACTCATACTTCTGAGTCTGGCTTATTTTGCTTGACATGATGGTCTTTGTTCTACCCATTTTCCCATAAATAATATAATTTCATTATTTATGTCTGAATCATACTCAGGGAAGATAGGGCCAGGAGAGGCTGAGGGGGTGTGGGACTGAGTCAGACACGGGGGGCGGGGGGAGATGTGCCTGTCCTAGCCCATAGAGTTGAAATAAAATAAAAATAACTCTGAAAGGTAGAAGACCCGTGTGTCTAGACTGAAGCACATTGCTGCCCCTGGTATTCGCTGGCTCTGGGCAGTCTGGAGTTGACTTGGACACGTGTGGAAGCTGAGAACTGAGGGTCCAAGAGGGTGGCAGGGAGGAGGAATGTGTACCAGGGCAGGGGGCCAGGAGGAAGAACGTTTGTTTATTTGTTAGAACCTTCGCAGAAGGGAATAAGGTGAGCAAAGCGCAATGTGGGCCGCATTTCAGAACCTAGGATGCCAATAATACGTTATAGAATGACTTGGGCTTATTTTCAGGGTTCACTATTCTGTGGATTGAATGGATGGCACCAACCTCACTCCTGTCTTCATTCATCCATTCAGTCGTTTGGACCTTTAACAAATATTTGCTGAATGTCTTATTGATCAATGCATCGGTTCAGTCAATCAACACCGATCGTTGCTCTCTCGCTATGCGTGGACACTGCTGTGCTGGACACGTTTGATGAATAATTTTCTACTAATGATTATTTCGTGTCTTCGGTATC
Source organism: Hystrix cristata (assembly GCA_004026905.1). Classification (NCBI taxonomy): domain Eukaryota; kingdom Metazoa; phylum Chordata; class Mammalia; order Rodentia; family Hystricidae; genus Hystrix; species Hystrix cristata. Next base: position 49,351 of record PVJO010013339.1, read on the forward strand.
CTAGAACAGCAAATAATGCTTCTCATTTTGCTTCATTATTTTTATGTCAGTTTTAAAAATCCTTAAGACCAGTAATTATTTGTGAGGCAGCAGATGTAAACCATGCTGTCACCAATGGATGTGCCCGAGAATTGCCATCCGCCTCTGAACTCAGGCCCTTGTTCCCGGCTGGGGTGACACAGGGAGCCAGGCGTGTGGGGACTGGGTTTCTGCAGGTGGGAAAATGGACACTGCCGAGTGGCCGGAAGCCACGGTTTCCTCCACGTGCTGTGCCAAGTCCCGCCCCTTATCCTGGCCCCTTCCTCCTCACCCTCTTCCCACCTCTGGGATGAGTGTCCCTCCGTTCCTGGGCTATTCATGGCAGCCAAGGACACTAGCATCATGGCATTGTTTTCCCTCTTCTAAGCACTCAGAATTTTTTTCTGACTTTAATTGACACAGATAATACTTGTATCTATTTACAGGGTACAGTGTGACACTTCAATACATGTATACAATGTGCAACAATCAGGGGGCATCACCCACATACTCATCACCTCAATATTTATCATTTCTTTGCATGGAAAAAATCTGAAATCTTCTCTACTGGCTAATTTCAATCATGCATTTAGTTGTGGCCAACCACAGTGATGCTGCTCTGCTGAAGACTGGTAGAAGCCGCTCTCCTACCCAGTCACACTCTTGTGTCTGTTTACTGACAGCCCTCCCTTCGTCCCTCTCTCCTCCCGCCTCTGGTCACCACCCCTCGTCTGTCCACTTTATTATTTTAGCTCCTGCGTGTAGGTGGGAAGAGGTGGTGCTGGTTTCTCTGTGCCTTATGACGATGAACTCCAGGCTCTCCCGTGTTGCTGCAGATGCCAGATTTCCTTTTTTTCTGGGCTGCATAGTCTTCCACCCTGTCCAAGCACTGCATGCTCTTCAGCCGCCTCTGCTGAGGGGCCGACTACCCGGAATGGCGCTGCGGAAAAGGAGCACATGCAGCTTCGCCTTGGAGAACACTCGGCATGAGGCAGCTCTTGGGCGGTGGTTCTGTTTCTGGTTTTTTGAAGAGCTTCCGCTCTGTCTTCCTGCTAGATGTTTTATACCCAGAGGACCGGTCTGTGCAGATGCTCGTCTTCCGCCACAGCTGTGAGCTGGCACTATTTGTGAGCACGGGAGGGGCGTGGGATGCATTCAGGGAAGTTGCCCGGCACGGTGACTCCTTCATTGCCTTGCGTTGGGGCTGCAGACTGGGCCCTGGCTGGGCCTGGGAGTCAGGGCTGCGGCTGAGGTACCGGGGACCCTGAGCTTGGTGTGCGCCATCCGGGGAGCTCAGGCTGGGAGGCTGCAGCCTCTGGCTCTCTGACAGCAGCGGTGTTGGTTGGCTTGGGCTGTCAGAATAAAGCACCCAGATGGGGTCTTGAAAATAGACATGGACAAGGGGTGATCAAAGGATACGGTGAATGTTTAAGTTAAAAAAAATTATTACAGTAAAAGACATATTGTCACGAATCCCCCTCAAACCGTCCCCCCTTCCAACACACTCATCCTGTTGTCCCTGCTGCTTTCTGCAGCAGCTCTGGAGTCCTCTTTTCTGGGTGTCTTTGTGAGGTGTGATAAAAAATGCGGTGATTACTGCTGCCAAGTGCTGTCCAACAGAAAGGCAGCTTGTAAAAACAAGACACTGTGTCTTCGTCCACCTTAGTCACCAGATCTGGCACCATCTGACTTTTGGCTCTTCCCTAAAGTCAAAAGAACCATGAAAGGCAAATGTTTTGAATCAGTTCAGGGCATCAAGGCAGCCAGAACAGCACAACTAAAGACACTCAGGAAAGAGGACTCCAGAGATGCGGCAGGAAGTGGCGAGGATGGTGGGTTGAGGGTGTTGGAAGTGAGGGGAGAATTTTGAGGGGGATTCATGCCATTGTGTTTTCTACTCTAATACATTTAAAAAAATTTAAACACTCATAGACCAGCTCAGGGAAGTTTGACAAGATTCTGTGGCATGTGTCACTACCAGGTCACCAGGACCTGGGGACCACAGTTAGGCCTTGCTGCTTGCTGGCTTGTGAAATGCGGACTTCATGTTACGTCCTGCTAATCTGGGTTAATTGCTATTTTCCCAAAGGGACTGTGTGGTCTGGATCCCTGTGGCTGTTGGCAGAGCGAGGTGTGTCCCTGCCCAGGGGACCCTGACTTTGTGGGAAGGTGGGATTTTCCGGGATGCTGCAGTGACAGAGCCACCTCTGGCCTCCCATTAAAGCTGGGGAGGTGATACCCTGAGGCAGGCGCTGGGGGACGGGATGTGTTTTACTGCCTGATTCCCTGGGGGGGGTGATTGCCGGGGCTGGAGCAATGTGGCCTTTCCCAGGGATGCCCCCACCCAGCCCCTCCGACCCGGGTCCCCCAACCTCCTGCAGGGGCGTGAGGGATCTGATAAAGAGGGCTCTGTGGCACTCCTTATGACCCAGCTTCTCACTACATTTGTTATGCAGGTCTCCAAGCTCTGCTCAGTGTTGAGGAGAAACTCGGAACTCATTTGCATTTATGGGCCCACGAATCTTCAAAGCGTCGCAGTGACTTCAGTCGGCCTCCATGCTGCTCTCGTGCAGGTAAGAATAAGCCTTTGGTCTCATGTTCTTTCCCATTGTGCATCTGCTTCTTTGTAGATAAAGAAAAGACAAACCCAGAGAAAGGCGCTGTGCTCCGTAGCGCCCTCTGCCTCAGGCCGCGCTGGCTCTCGTGCTCTGAGACGCCACCCACCCTGCGCTCCATAAGCCGAGAGCTGCGTGCCTTTCCCAAGGCCTTTGATTAGCGCCAACAAGCCGCTTTTCATTACACACACACGCAGGCACACACGCATGCACACGTGCACACACGCACTGTCTTCGCTTGGCACTACCTCCCTCACAGTGGGCAAGCGGCCTCCG